>JANHFO010007142.1:32008-42127 GCA_032468095.1 Pareas carinatus
GCAGATAACTGGGCCCTATGCCATGGAGCGCTTTAAAGGTGGTTACCAACACCTTGAAATGCACCCGAGAGACCACCAGCAGCCAGTGCAGCTTGAGCAGGAGAGGAGTTATGTGGGCACGCCCACTCACCCCAAAAATCCCCCATGCGGCTGCATTCAAGGGGAGCCCCATGTAGAGACCATTGCAATAGTCCAGATATATCAGCAATTAAGCTACTACAATAGCAAACTAAAAATTTGCAATAATACCGGAGTTTTCAAAAGGTGTTCTTCGTTTATACAATGATCCAGTGTTCTCTTTCACAAACTCTAAAGAGAAGCTAGATGAGACCATGGTATACTGAACATGTGTTATTCAATAGTCAACTGTCTATTTAAAACTAAAGTTGTCTCCATGTTACTTTGTCTAACTGCTTCTCTGCATGTCAATATTGATTCACTTTGTCTCCATACAGAAAATGTTCTGCAAAATCCTAGACTAGGCCAATGCAAATAAAGGCCTCAATACATGCTGTATCAGTTGTTTGCTTTAGTTTTTATGCAATTAATGAAACTTACTAAATACCAGATGTTGTTTTAATCTCCAGCAAAGCATAGGAATGCTCCAAGTTAATTTGCTTATGTTTTTCACATGCTCATGTAACTCACATACGGTGTACTAATCTCTTTCCCAGATCAAACCAGATGGTAAAGGCAAGGTATCCAATGCTACCATGTTCTTTATAAATGAGCATTGTTGTTTTGCTACAGCACATTCTGCTCTACCAGGTGTCCACATTTGGTCACTGAAACCTTCCACATTCAAAAAGGACATGGAGGATGAAAGAATTCTCAGAGTAGCTTAATCTCCTTCTGCTGGGTATTCAAATTGATGTCACGCTATTAGGGCTGCGGGTGAAACTATACAACGACATTCATGTACTTCTAACTGTAATTCATTGAGTTCTTTGGGGATACGAAAGGAATTGGTTTCTTGGAAAGGAATATATATTCAGTTTGATTTATAACCCATATTACGGAAACCAGCTGTACAGTTGAGTGGTCTTCTTAACTACAGATGGACATCTCTGCACTTCTATTTATCTTTATTTCTTCGTTTAGGATACAATTAGATATATCCAGATAAAAATGAACTAAAAAATTTCTCTGCCATGTGAAAACAATTTTCATCTTACTTTGATTTTTCCCCACAGGTGATAAAAGCAGTATAATATCAGTTTCTGAAGTTAATGTCTGATAAAATTTAGATGAGTTAAAACATTTCAAAACAAAAGTATTTCCTGTATACTTCTCATATGAAATGCTTTATGTTCACCATTTTAGATTTAATTATCATTTCAAGAATATGATTTATTAAAAACACAATAACATCAGCAGTGCCCTGCAAGATCACTGGGCCATCTATTTCAGCATCTGCTCTTACAATGGCCAATACAAAAGGAAGCCCAATAGTCTTCCAGCAGATGGCCTTCAGCAGTAGCTACACTAAAGACTAATAGTCATTGATTTCCATGCACATTCATTTTGAGTTAAAATCTATTGCATTATTTATTATCTGGTTATCTATTATCATTTCATCACTACATTTCTAAGAGATATTTTAAGACAATAAATAGCAATTGTTGGCAAAGTATTTGCAAATCTCAACCTCAAGTCACAATGCAAATAAAGCTAAATCTAAGTTTAATTGTCTCTCTTTGAAATTCTTGTGCTTAATTGTGCTGAAATTGGTTTTAAATTTTGAAACTCTGTATGTATGGCACAATAATCTTCTCACAGGAGGTTGGGCTAGAAAACTTTTCTAGTACTATACACTGTATAAGAGATTTTGAGAGTAAGCTAATAAAGCAAAGTGCATTTGTATTTTCATCTAACAATAAAAGACTTATAATATGTAAACTGTAACTAAACATAAATTATTTAAAGGCATATTTATTCCAAACAGTGGTACTGTTACGTTCTCGGTATGACATTGGCCAGAAAATGTTGTTTCTGTTTATCTCTGCCATATGACATAATTGGAATAATCTTTAAATTTTCTCAATGTGAATATTCATTTTGTGTATTTTTAATGTTTTTAATTGTCTACACATACACATTAATTCCAGAAAATACAGGCACCACTGTCATTCTTTTACCACACTTTATATTATAACATCTCTCGTGAATGTTGGTTACAAGTTTCAAGGCAGATGTGTGGTTGATCTAAATTTGTGGGATAACAGCATTCAGATATCTGCTTTCAATTTGTGTGCATGTTTTCTTCTGTATTTTCTTTTTATGGTACCATTAATTGTTACCAGACACATTATGAAGCCAACTAGAAAAAAGCAACATAACAGATATTGTTGTTTTGTGTACCTATCACTGGAATTAACATACTCAGATAATTTTAAATCCATCCTAGTATAATGAAATATAAAATGTAAAGATTGGAAATATATTGGCATAAAACCATGGTCCCCTTTTATGCTGAACATATTCTGCTATTGACTGCCTGGGCAATCTGTTTGTATAACAAATATTTATAGCAAATATAACAAAGATTTGCTATATAAAAATTTTGAACAACTGGACTATGCACTGCCTAGACAAAACTTGCAACAGCATGTTACACTATAGGAACCATCACAACATTTCACTTGATGTTTCTTTCTTAGATTTATGAAGCAGCATATAGTTTGCTATTCCTATTCCTTCTTATCATTCAGATATATAGGAAGCAAATATTTCCTGAAGAATCATAGGAAAGTTTATAAAGTGGGGATGAAAAGAAAGATGATTTATTACACACACCCCAAAATACAATACTTTGAAGAAAGACAATATTTTGCCAAGTATTGTCTCCTATTGTCTTCTAGTCTGCCTAGCTGAATTGCATCCAGTGCTATTAATTTCTATCCAATACTTTTGTAGGGAAAGTGAATTGCCTGTCATGCCATTTTTTTCCTATAATGACCACAAATCCAACCCAGTTCTGTGTTTTCTGCTTAGCTTCTGCTTCCTGTTTAAGCAATTCACCTGTATTAGCCATATCCTCCCAGAAGAACCATTCTCAAGAATTTGCCTTCTATCTGCAAGAGTTGTTTATGTTGATTTAACAATTCTATCTTTCAAAAGTAGAGGTAGACTTCACTTAACAACTACCTGGGTAGTTGCATTCAAAGTGAAAAAGTAACTTTACAACTAACGCCTATATTTGTGACATTCACAACAGCATCTTTCTTTCTCTCTTTCTCTCTCTCTCTCTCTCTCTAATATAAGGCTAACACTTCAGTCTAAAAAGTTCTTACTGGTATAACTGATGTGTAACATTAACATAATATCCATATAGTTATAGCTAAAATATAGCATGATTTTGTGTTTACAAAATATTAGAACACAGGCATACATATTTTAAGGTTTGGGAGTTTAATGTTTTGGGAGAACATTTTATGCATAAGTAATTAATTTTTTCTCCTTGCTTGAAATGATCTAAAGTGGTATACTATATAATCTCTATTTTTTTCTACCTGAACAACTGATTCTCTCTCAACCTATAGGTCTTTCTTTCTATGCATTGATCTTCTATCATTCATTTTTATTCAAATCTTTAATCAATTCAGCAAGTACTGATTGTATATCCAACAGGAAACTCAGAACATGTTACACTTCTGGAGTGATTTGACTGAAGGAAATACTTTCCTAATTCTATTTTGAACTGTCCTAGAATTTATTTATTCTTTATTTATTTTATTTATTTATTTAATTTATATACCGCTCTTCTCCCAAAGGACTCATTGTCTCAACCTTGAAAATATTTGTGATCACATATTTATAGGAAGAAATTCATGCAGACCCAATTCTCTTAACTAATTATTTCACACTCTTCATACATTTCATGCGTTTACATGAGACACACACGTCTATTGGCCTCTGTTTCTAGTCTGCATGACAAATGACAAAAACTGTATGATGCTTTCAAGGTGCAAACTCTACTCTGTTTTTGTATCCTGGTATTAGATGTAAACATGTAATTCATGGGGGTTTGTATCATGATATGATTTTATTTACCATACTCCTACTCCAGACAATTATAAATATTCCATTATCAGTGTTCCATGTTTGCAAACTTGATTCATGCAAACATTCTGGATGACGATCTTTGATCATTGGAGAGATGTTTGATGAGATAGGAAAAAAATCTCTGGATAGTGTAACAAACTGTTTCACAGAACCTGGAAACAAAGAGGAGAGAGCACAACTATTACAGGAGGAAGCAAGGCCGTTACAGAAAAGAATCTTGATCCAAAGGAGGGGGATATGTGGAAAAAGAAGCTCAGAGTAACCCTGCCTTAATTATGCTAGGTATAAGCTAAAGAATTACTTTGGCAGGCTTTCAAGATTCTGTTACTTTAGTTTGCAGCAAGAAAGCTTTTCCCTGAAATCCAAGTGGTTCTTGTTTCCTGAGTTTGCCTGTCTCAAAGAGTTTGACAGACAGGGATTGCTCAGTAAGGTAAAAGGCTGAGCAGTAAAGGCTGACAGGACACCAGGAGAGATAGACCAGGATTGCCTATTGGTAACTGCATGATTTCGATCAAGGAAAAGGCTTTCCATTAGGAATTCTGAACACAGCAATCACTTCCAGTATCAAGACAAGCTAAGCCAAAGCTGGGCAAAACAAATCTGAGTTTCCCAACCAATTTTTCTGTTCTAAAGCTAGACTTTTATTGATACGTAGCTACATTACAGTATGAAGTATGGGGAAGGGCTGTATAACCTAAACCAAACAGGTGTGTTGGGCTCTTGCCTCTTCTGCAACATTTTCTGTGTATAGCTTTATATTGGCTTTGTTTTGTGTGGATCTCTCTCTGCATGCTGTTTTTACCCAGCTGTTTTTACCAATGCTTGTTTTAAGGAATTGTCTTCAATCCAGGACGGCTGGCTGGCAATAATAACAGTTGTAATGCAACACATCTGGAGGGCATCAGTGAATAAAACTACTCTAAGGAGAAAGTCAGAAATATAATTACAATTTTTCTAACTTTCATGTGTGTAGAGAAAGGAGAGAGGCTATGAAATGCCATATTTTTGTCCAGGTCCAGGCAGAACATGGGCTATTATTTATTTAATGGCAAATTCTCTTCTTTGTTTCTATTTTGTGAATGATTTCCACTCCCAGAATTTATGAAGTTACCTTTCTGTTTGAATCACCCCCCAATCTAAAGAGAGGATATTGAACTAATGTTACACTAAAATTAACACTTTGCTGCTAAAACAATTTCATTCAGGGTATCATTTTTAGCCTGAATTGCTTCAGCACTTACAAAGGTAAAAAAAATGATGGCATATTTCTTTAAAAAGTAGATAGCAAACAACAATACAACCATACCAACAATGCGCACAAAAATCCACACCTGCTGAGTCAGGGATAATATGGCATGATGACAATAACTTTAGCATAGCCCAGCAGAAAGCTCTTTTATTTTTGTTAAAATAAACCTGATAGAAAGAGCTCAGCAAAGCAAACATCAACAGTGCAAGTGCTGCCTGGAAATAATAATAATAATAAAAAAGATTCTGGATCCTTAAGTCAGGAAATAATACAGAAGAAGTGCTGTGCAAACTATTTACAAAAGAGGTAATAAGACACCAAAGTGCTACTGAGGCACTCACAGAGCTGACAGAACAATGGCACAATTCAAAGATGCAAGAGAAAGGAAGAGAAGGAAAGAGGGGCTGTTGAAAAATATGATCGTCGTATTTCCTGCCATTACTCTGCTTTCTGCAATGTGCTATTTTAAAAAAAGCTTAGATCACAGATTGTTGAATGTAGATCAGGTTTTATCAAAGCTCCTCACTTTGTCTGTAAGTTGAACAGGGAGTCCTTTTTTAAAAAAATGCAGATATAATGAGAGTTTCAGATTTCCACTGAAAGTACAAAAAGGGACACCCTGCTCTCATCTTTCAAAGCATTAGAGATCACAACTTATCATGTCCCAGGGCAGCACAGAATTTCTGGATATCGTTGCCAAGGTATGTGAAAACTAATATTCTTAACTTCTTTTTCCTTCTCTTGAAATCGAACAGAAGGAAATGATTAAAAAATCTTCCTAATGTTCAGTCAGAAAATGAAAGTCTACACAATGTCTTTCAACTAAGCTATAGGCAACCTTGTTAGGACTACAAGTTCCAGGCTGTAAATCTTTGGACAACCACGATATAGCAGTTTCTCTGTGAGATCAACTGAGGTTACATAGTTTTATCCCTTCAGATCAAAGCAAATCATTAATATAACCAATGTTTCATTGTATTGATTCAGGGACCCCCCCCAAAAAAATACTATTATCTCTCAGGTTTTGAGAAACTTGATCTTAGATTTGGTTCATCTTTTGGGTTAAAGAGTTCAAACAAAATTAAAATATCCTTACATTTCTCCTAAGGGATATTATTTGTGCACAATTTTGCCTCACATTCATACTCTTGCAAATCAAGCATATTGTATCCTATTTTCAGTAATGTCAGCATTACTTTTGCCTAAAATAGGCAAAATCTTTTTTGTATATTCAGATTTCAATATTACCATAAAAATGTGCAGTATGTCATAAAACATGGCAAGTTATCAAGTAACTGTCTTTAAATCTTAAAAGGGCCAATGGAAATTCCTCCATTACATTTGCAGCACATCAAATATGGAATGTGAAAATATCAATTGGTTCCTGCCATCTTGATATTTTGGATTACTGGAGACTGTAATATAGTATGGGACAAAGTCTAACACTTGTCTTTGTATGCAATGAAAAAGTGATGCTATTACAAATGGAACTAATGATTCCTAGACAAAAAAACAGCACTGTATATTATATAAAGAAATTGGGTAAAAGAAAATAAACACCTACAATGGAAAAAAACATATTTATAAGTATCTTACAACAGGACCTGTATATTCAGATTTTATTCCAGTAAATATGCATATAATTTTGAGCTTTGTTGAATATTAAATTTCCAACACAAATGAAAATTTGATATTGTTAGGTCTAGCACCTAGATCTTTGTTATCATTCACATTTGTCTGTTTTGTTATATCCACTGTGGATTTGTTTATTTATATATTCATGCAGGCATGCGAACCTTTTAGTCAGTTTTGATTCTTGATGAATGTTTGAACAAGTTCCTGCAGTTACAGTGATAATATTTTCAGAAGAGCTTTGCCACTGCCTACTTCTCTAGGGCTGAAAGAGTGACTGGCCTAAGATTATACCCAGTTGGCTTTGTGCCCAAGGCAGGTCTAGAACTTTAGAGTCTACTGGTTTCTAGCCTGATGTCTATAACCATTATACCAAACTGGCATTCAGTTTGTCCTATTAAGAGATATAAAAAACCTACAGCATATTAACTTCAAATATGTTTATTTATTGCATACATTGAATATATTGCAAAGCAAGTTTCTAATTTTGAAATCTTAACTCTTCAAAATTTCAAATGAGTTTAGATATGATTATACAGAATATTTATTCAGCTGAAAGAAAGTTCATTTTGATGCACGGTGTGCATCTGAATAAGAATATTCAAATTTATTGGGAGGGGGAAGTTCTTTGTGGGTAATCAGGAATTAATTTGTCCAAGATAAAAAAAAATTTAAAAAGTAAGTGTAAGTTCTCAATCATCAAACTAGAGTGCTGCATTTACTGAGTTGCATGTGTATCTCTTGAGTCAGACAGTTGCAAATGTACATACTATTAGCACAACTGCTTTTTCTAATTGAGCATGACAGTTACACAGTCACTCAAGAGCTGCCCTCCCTACCCCTTGAGTTTTAACTTGGAAGCAACCTCCCACCGTGTTGAGGCTGTGATTCTTCATCTGAGACTCTATGCTGTTCCAGCAACAAAGGCAACAGCTGTGGCCCAAGGCAGTCAGGTTTGGCAAGTAGAGTGCCCACATGACAACTGCTGGCATGATTTTCTTCAACAGCAGTAGCAGCAGCAACATCTGGATCTCTTGACAGTAGTCTAGTTTTTTTCTTTGGCTGGAAGCCCTACAAACAGCTATGAAACTGTCTCTATTGCTATCCAGAGATTTCAGTGTGGTGGGAGTGACAAGGTTTGGCTTGTCCTCCTCTTCTCTTGAAGAAGTCTAATCAGCAGTTGCTGACCTCCATCACATTACATTTGATCAACATAATGCTTGCAGTTGATTGCCTATATTTTCAGCATAACCTCTTCTTTAACTTGCCATTTGATGGGACCACTGATGAATCCAGTTTTCTTTGATTACAATGAGGATTTGAATTGCTTCAGATAGATAATTAAAGTTCTCCTTAGCATGTAATCTGTATTTTTAAAAATAATAATAATAATAATAATCATATTTAAAGGCTCAGGTATCATCTGAATTAAATTTAAATTTAACAGAAGTTTAACAGAAGTCTGCTTTGAAAGAGTAGCAACTTGGCATACTCAAGACTATTGGGCTTCAACTGGCAAAGATGTAGAAGTATAGTAATTCAGCTTTAAATGTATTACTTATGAAAGATATAGTCATGCAGCATTAGATGGGGAAATGTTTAAACTACTTTATGATCTCAGTCTGTATCTCTGTACCATCTCTGATGCCCTTCTTTCAAACTGTTCCACTTTCTTCAAATGGCAATGCAGTTCACTTTAGGCAATAATGCACATTAGGACAGAAAACTGTAACTTCTCATATACACTGATAGGGTCTGAACTGTCTAAACTAAGAAAAAGATTTGGAGATTTCTCTGGACAGCTCAGTAAAGATGTTGAGTCAGTGTGCAGCTGCTGTGGAAAAAAACAAATCCTGTATTATGTATAATTAGGAAAGGCCTGAAAATAAAATTGTCAACAAATAAAATTGTCAACAAATGTCAGCATTTGTGTAAGAACAACAATGTCCTTATACAAATCTTTGATGGTTTCATACTTGAAATGCTGCGAATAGTTCTGATTATTGTAACAGAAAAAGAATATAGATTTGTAAAAAGTGCAAAAGATAGTATCTAAAACTATAGGAGATCTCAAACACCTTCTTGGAAGAAAAGGTTATTAAATTTGAACTCTAACTTGTAAAAAAGATGACAGGGCACTTCATTTTGACATGTATAAAATCATACATGGCATGAAAAATGTGGGCAGGGAGATAATTTACTTTTTTGCCTCAAAAAAATCAAAAGACAAAGAATTATCCAGTGAAGATGATTAGAAACAAATATAGAAGTGACAAAAGAAAATACTTATTCACAATGTGCATGTAACCTATGGAATTTATTATAAGATGTGATGGGGATCACCACATGGATAGTTTTTGGATGGGATTAGATAAATTCATAAAGGTTTTTTATTATTTTATTATTTATTATTATTCTTGCAGATTCAGTATAATCTCTGAGTGTTTGCAACTTTCCTTCAAATACTAGTTACAGGAGTATAGTACAGCACGATGATTTTTTTGGACAAATTCCTTCAAATTTCTTATCAATGTTTTCAGAAGTGGTTTGCCATTGCCTCCCCTAAGGGTGAGAGAGAGGAAGCAACTGATCTCAGGTTATCCAAATTTTATTTGTTGACAATTTTATTTTCAGGCCTTTCCTAATTCAGGCTTATCCATAACACAGGATTTGTTTTTTTCCACAGCAGCTGCACACTGACTCAACATCTTTACTGAGCTGTCCAGAGAAATCTCCAAACCTTTTTCTTAGTTTATACAGTTCAGACTCCATCAATGTATTTGAGGTTACAGTTTTCTGCCCTAATGTGCATTATTGTCTAAAGTGAACTGCATTGCCATTTGAAGAAAGTGGAACAGTCTAAAGTGGAACTAGAACGCTACTACTGCTTTAACCACTACAGCAAACATAGATTTTTATAATTAGCATCATTTTTAGGTGTTTACAGATCTAGTTCTCATGAGATTTATGGATCTTCTCTTTTCCTTAAAAAAAGAAAAACGGGGAAAATATTTGCTCCCCTCCCGTCTTCTGACATTTTATCCATTTTCTAGGATTTTTCAAAGTTAATTTATAAAATTGGTCATATTAATATTAATGGCTTAGGACCCAGTTACCTCCAGGACCGCATTCTGCCAGCTAATACCTCTCACCGACCGGTTCGTTCCCACAGA
>JANHFO010007143.1:9351-20112 GCA_032468095.1 Pareas carinatus
AGACACTGTCTTATATTAATTTTTGCACCCAAAGATGCACTAGGTCTTATTTTCAGGGAATGTCTTATTTTTCCACTTAGGCTGCCCAGAATCGGAAGTCCGAGGCCTTATTATTGGGGAGGTCTTATTTTCGGGAGATGCCTTATATTTCAGTGACAGGCAAAAATGTAAGTGGGTCTTCTTTTCGGAGGATGTCTTACTTTCGGGGAAACAGGGTATTAGTGACCATCTTTAAAGCGCGCCAGGGTATCTGCAGGAGAGCCTATTACCAAATAATACCTCCCATCGACCAACTCGCTCCCACAGAGAGGGACTCCTCAGGGTGCCGTCAGCCAGACAATGCCAGCTGGCGACCCCCAGGGTCAGAGCCTTCTCTGTGGCAGCTCCGAACTTGTGGAACGAACTCCCCCCAGAGATACGCACCATCTCTGATCTCCGGGCCTTTTGACGTGTCCTTAAGACTCATCTCTTTATCCTGGCTGGGCTATCCTAATTTCCTATGTGTCCCCTCAGGGTGGGTTTTTTAAAAGTAATAGGGGTTTTATTTGGAACTAGGTATTTTAATTTCAGCCGCTAATCTAATTTGTTTTAATTAATTTTAAAAATTTATCTATATTTATGTATGCTTTTAACGGCTGTACACCGCCCTGAGTCCTTCGGGAGCCGGGCGGTATATAAATCTAATAATAAATAAAAAATAAAAAATAAATAAAATCATGTGATCACCTTCTGTGACTTTCTGACAAGCTATGTCAATGGGGAAGCCAGATTTATTTAACCATGTTACTAACTTATCAACTGCAACGATTCACTTAATAACCGTAGCAAGAAAGTCTGCAAAATGGGGCAAAATTCATTTAACTGTCTCAGCAACAGAAATTTGAGGTTAAATTGGGGTTATTAAGTTGATAGCACAAGTATACATTTGCCACATCTTTTTCTGCCGTGCCCCTATGACCTTGCCTTCATGTGATTCCCCAGCCCATGTGCAAGACAGGCCAAAATCATCATCCATGCCTCTACTAAAATAGTATTCTCCCCCCCTCACTCAGTCTGCTACCATCCAACAGCAGCCTCATGATATATAAAATTAATTAGGCTCATCCCTATTTACTTTGGAGGGAAATTAGGTGCCTAGTACTATGGGAATAGAAGCAAGGTAGGGATCAGCAATGGGAACAGTCAATTTTGTTCTTGAATGGTTTTCTGACACTTCAAGGATGGGGTGATGATACTCATTTCAACAGTGGGAAGAGCTCCATGTCAAATGGATAAGCATATCTGGCTTGAACAAGCTGGAAGAGAGTCAGAAGGGCCTGTTCAGTTCAAGGGTTCTTGACTCCTGTCGTCTATCTTCAGCTAAAAATGGAGAATGTAATTTAGAAGAGGAATATTGTAACCAGAATAAGTGGAATTAGTGATCCCATCAAAAATGCAGCCCACCATAAATGACCCCAGATAGTCAGTCAATGGGGTACTGTTAACACAGCTTTGAAGTCCTTGCTGATGGAAAGCTTATGAAACATCAAGGGTCAGGCTATCCATTCATCTAATCACATACTTCTCCCATTAAGTGCAGTGTTGTACTTCCCAAATTGCCAGCTTTTCAGGGGAAAGCAATCCAGACTGGTGTCCTAATGTGGGAGGTTTAGAGGGGAGCTCTCACCTCTTGTCTCTCCTACAGTACTAAATTAGCCATTTGGCTTGCCATTCATTTCAGCAGGAATATTTGGGGTAAAGCTAATTTACATTTAGATGGACTTTAAATGGAGAGTACAAGAGCTAGCAATAGAAGAGGAACTCTTACTATGGTGGAATGTAGTGCAGATTCACAGGAGGGAAGGGGTCTTTCCCAAGGAGCAGAGACAGAGTGCTTTAGTCTGGCAAGATTCCTGGCTATAGGTCAGCAACAATAAATTAGTCTGGCCTAATTCCTCATGTCATTAACTATCTTCTACATGGTTTACTCTGTCCTGCTCATCTTCTACCATCTTCTCCCACCCGTGCTTCAAGGCAAAAGCATTGCGGAGTGTCTTTCCTGCCTGGTACAGCTTAAAATAGCCTGAAAGAATTGCTTCAGCAGTCATGCAATTGTTTAGTTAAGGAGAGTAGCTTGACTGTGAAGGTCAAGAACATTCTGAAAAATGTGGCTTCGATAGGATTGCAGGAGCCAACTAGCCATCTGTGACAGAGCTGTGCAGCAAGATCTATCTCCTTTTTTATTGTGCTCTCAGCTTTGGGTGAGGACAGAATAGAAGTTAATGTAATATCTCTCACCCCCTCACACAACTGATTAAATCTATGCCAGCTAACTATATCACAATGCAGCAGCCATTTGGGAGTTCTTCCAACATTCAGTATAAGCGGGGGGAAAATATATCTTGAGCTTCTACATCTGCCTGCAACATAAATCTGGGTTCTGTAGTCATCTAAGCTGTAGATGCTCCAAATCCTTAATGTCTTGATCCACTTGCACTTCAGGATCCCCAAATTCCATTTTACAGACTTGCAAGAAAGGGAAGCAATTTGCACGCAATGTTGAGCCATTTTATATTGTCAAATATCTAAGTACCAAATAATGGAGTGCTAGTGAAATTGTGAGAATTGTGGTTTGTAACTTGCAGTAAGAGTTTGGAGCTCCAGGTAGCAAGAGGCAGTCTGGGCCAATACATTGAAAGAGAAAATTAAAGTAATGCTATGAATTACACAGGCACCCTGTTGTTGTGGCCCTTTTATTCTTTGGAGGGAAATGAGTTTTCATTCTTCGATTTCTTTTTCTGTTCCCTTTTTTAAAGGACCTGGAGAAATGCTCAGCTGGGTGAAGCGATGATTGAAAGCCTTGAAGCTCAGGGACTACAACTGGCCAAAGAGAAACAGGACTATTTAGGTTGGAACTAATAGCAACATATATTTAAATACTGTTATCACTTGTACACGAATGTATTAAATAGGGCAGGACAACACTTCAGATATAAAGGCAAAAAGATAGTTCATGGTACCCAGAGATTTCCTCACAGGCTTTTCTCTGGAATTGCTCTGCAATTAAGGAGAACAGTCAGGCGAGGACTTTAGAGAGGGGCAGATAGGAGTCGCAGGAGCACCCCTTTACTGTATAACTTTAAGCACTTTTCATCTTTGAATCCAAAGTGTTTCAGAGCCCTAAAATAAAGCTACTCTATTCACATTCACAGTCTTCCATTGTGCGGCCTACTTTTGAGGCATAAACCTTTATCCAGTTTGGAAGATGATAAAATAAGAACATGCCAGAGTCTTAAATAATTGCTTTGGAAGTTTTCCACATGTTTAGAAAATGATCTTGACAGAGAAGGCTTTTCTCAGGCGTGGCTGCCCTCAAGTTTTGGGAAGCTTTTGGAAAGGAACCCTCCTTGTCTTATATCACCATCTCTTCAGGGCCTGGCCAAGATTTCTCTGTACAGGCAGTCCTCGACTTACAACCATTCATTTATGACAGTTTGATCTTACAATGGCACTGGAAAAAGTAACTTATGACCATTTTTTACACTGCAGCATCCCCATGATCAAAATTTGAACGTGTAGCAATTGGCATATATTTTATGTCCTGGGGTCACGTGATCCCCTTTTGCGACCTCCTGACAAACAAAGTCAATGGAGAAGCCAGATTGAATTAACAACCATGTTAGTAACTTAACAACCGAGGAGATTCACTTTGCAACTGCAGCAAGAAATGTTGTAGAATGGGACAAAAGTCACTGTATTGCCTAACGATAGAAATTTTAGGATCCATTTTGGTCATAAGCCAAAGACTAGCTGTACTTCCAAGCTTTTTTCATATCTGCAGTATATAATCCCTATGGTTTTATGCTGGCCTCTGACCATAATAAAAGTTTAATTTGATGGTTTGGTTAAATCCTATTCTTGTCAGCCATTTTAATCCTTTGTATTCTGTGCTGGCATAACCTTATTAGGCTTGTTGTCTCTGCTGATCATTCACTGTGTATTTCATGCCAAGTGGCCCATGATGCTGATGTGCCTCTGAAGACTCCTATCCTCTTCCTCATTTAAATTAAGATCTGTCAAGAGAGAAAACTACATTAGGCTGAGTTCTCCATGGAATGATTATGCCTCTCTCCTGTGCAAACAGGGTTCCAGATCTTGGTCAAATGCTGTAACTTTGTTCTAGTTGTTGGTCTTCACTACAGAGCAGCCTGCCCTAACCTGGCTTCACATGCTGGCTCTGAATCCTGGGAGCTGCTATTTAACCCTGGAGAATGGAAGGCTGGTGCAGGCTTCCCTGTCAATTCAGATCAACTGGAAACGAAAGGGAGAGAATTACGTATTGGAAGAGAACTTCAGAGACATGCACCACTTTAGAGAATAAAGTCTACTCCCAGCATAGATAGCCTGGTGCCCTCCAGAGGGGTTGTATTAAAACATCCAACAGCTCCAGCCAACAAGTACTGTCATAAGGATGATGAGAATTGTAGTCAAAAAAATATCTGAAGGAAAATCAGATTGCAACGCTCTAGCGAGCCCCATGGAGCAATCTTTTACAGTTGCTGAGGGAAATTGGCTCTTATATATCTTTAAGCTGGTATAACTAATAACCTTAATCAAGCAGCATGAGCTAATGAGGCCAGACAAAAGGAAGACAAAATTAATGAGAACCTCAGAAATGCAGATGGTTTCCATAATCTAAGACAGTCTCCTATTTCCAACTAAAGCCTTCATGTGAAGGGAAAAAAATACTTGTGTAGAAGAAAACAATTAGAAGCTGTACAATCAAAACTCCTCAATATGCATCTCTCACTTGCTTCATATTTTCTCTTGAATTTATACTCCAAGCACAGTGACATTTTCATGGAGAATTGATGGAAAACAATTTGGAGGGTAGAACATTAACCAAATATTTTCCCATACTTGTTTTCTAGGCAACACCCACATTATATGCTAGGAACACTTATTTTAGTGCTCACTTTTCCCATCAAAGTCATAACCTCTTAGTAAATCAAAGCCTTCTCCACTGCTTTATCATTATCTTAATCTAACATATATCTGTTATCTTCCTCTCATCTGTTAAATAAAGGTGATGGAGCTGGTGAGAGAATTGCAAAGTATAGCATATTAGTTGTTAGCTAAAAGTCTGCAGGAAAAATCACTAGTAGCAGGGCAAGCTATTATTTACTTGTCATTTTAATGGATGCAACCAAAAACAAGTTTACTGAACCTACATTATTCTATATAAATTCAAATCAGCACATTATGGTGTACAAGAAGCAAAGCTGCATTTTTCAAGAACCATGTAATCTGTCTGATAATTTTCAGTTATCCCTTCCATGGTGATTGCTTTCATTTGTCATTGTCTATTTGCAGATAAACTGATGGAAGAGACAGAGGAGCTTTGCCTACAGAGGGAACAGAGAGAGGTGTTTTTTCCCCCTCATTTTAATTGTTTAACTTACACCATGAAATATCTACCATCTATCTCAATAGTTTCACTGAATTACAGTGTAGTTAGACTCTGCTTGTTTTTTCCCCTTTTCTAAGGTTTACTGCAGACTTTAGATAGCCTTCCCCCAAGCTGTAGCCCTTCAATCTGTTGGTTACAATTCCCACTACCCATTAATATGCTGGCTGATTATAATGAGCTTCTCATTAGACTATTTATTTATTTATTTTTATTTATTTGTTCAAATTTTTATACCGCCCTTCTCCCCGATTTGATTTGGTCTGGTTTCTGCAAATACGTTGCTACTGTAAAGGTATGAGTCTGATAATGTTTAACCGTCAGGATGGAGGAAGTTAGATGGAAAAGAGTATCTCAATTCCATGAAGGGCAACATTTCTAGTTCTTAATAAAAGCAACACCTGGGTCAACCCTTGAGGTTGAGACCTTGTGATAAAACAAGAGAACGCTTCCTTTTTCACTCTGACATGTAGCTTCACCAGGCATTCAAAACAGAGTTGGAAATGTAGCTTTCTGTTACTCCATTGTCCTCTAAGGAAGGTGAATGTGAGGGAGATATGTGGGAACAGTTGCCTAGGCAAAAGGTACTGAATTATTATTATTTTTAGTTCAGAGAAATGTAATAACATTTTGGAATGGTTCAGGCAGATGCCACCAAGATTCATTGGAGTGTAAGAAGGGAGAGGAGATACAACACAATCAGATTTGCATGTTTCTGCTTGCATTATTTTATAGATAAACTTAGTAAAAGTAGTTTGAGCCTTCCTGTGGTGGTGATTTCTTGGTTTGGACTTCCTGGTGGGGCTGAAATGCAGAAAACATGAAGAAAAGTTGAGTGAGGAAGTCTGAGTGCCAAAACATCTGGTGGGGGAGGATGTGGGCATTCTCATTCCTTGAGCATCTTGCAATACTTCCCCATGTTTCCTGGAAGTAAATCCTATACTATCTCATGGATCCCTTTTCCTGAAGAGACTTAACTGTGTTAACTGGAATTATTATTGGAATCAGTTGTTGCCTAATTTAGATAATAACCCAAGTTTTATTCAGATCATTATTGAGGCAGGTACAGTTGGCTTTTGCTGCTCCAGTTTTAAAATAGTATATTCCTAGTTCATTTGATGCAGTTTAGCCAGAACATAAATTTGTTATTTTTAAACCTGAGTTGATCCCTCCTGTGAAAGAATGCTAGTCCTGTGCTGCACAGAAGATCAATTTGAGGGGAAAAGGGAACCAGATTCTGCCAGTTGCTATTGCGTCACATTACAGGAGTAGTGACTCGTTGATTCTATACTATTTGTGCAACTAGCTGGTTAAGATGGAGGAAACCCAGGTCTACCTCACCTTTCTGGATAGTCATCAACACAGAGGCACTGCCATATCGTGGCACAGTTTGGGATGCCAGCCTAGCCTGTTGCAACTATGGCAGCAGCTGTGGTGACCACCAGCATTACTTTCTTCTGCCTCCACCATTTTCTCCTCCTACGGGTGTCCTTCATAGCCCACCCATCTATACAGGTTGCTGTCTAATTCAAATGGTTCACCTGGGAACCATTAGGTATATTACAAAGTTTTGGCTGCTTATGCAGACAAGGAATTTCATGTAACTGTACTTTTGACTGAGGGGACATCAGCCATGAGATCTTATCTGTGCTTCTTGGTCTACCTCTGCCATCTCTGCCATTGTCTTGTATTCTATTCAAGGAGAACTGAACTTGCTTGCAGTTGTCGGTTTCTTCGCTCCAGGTTCTCCTCCATCCCCATGTCCTGTCATCTGTCTAACTTTGAACATGATTTCAGTATTCCTTTGGAGCATCTAGGCCATGCTCAGAAATAGCCCAACTGACAGGTCACCGATGTGGAGGATAAGTTGCGCTGGGCAGGAGCACTAGTAGTGCTGCCTTGTGCTTTATCCCATGTATGCAGAAAATCCCACAAGCTGTTAACAGTGGGAACCCAGGAGGCAGTTGGTAGGTGAAGGCAATCCTAGAATGGGAAGATAGTCTGCTCCTTGAAGCCAAGGCAGCCACTACTCTGAAATAGCAATTTTCGCATAGAAGATCAAAGAGCTATAAGGCTTGATCACAGACCAAACCCTGGTGATTATGATGTGCGATAGGGAGTCCTGTCATCCCAATGCTGAGAGTGCACTTTTATCTGTCTACTTTCTTAGCGCACTTTCCCTCTTAAGACTGAGCAATGCTAGTTGTGGTTCCACAACTTTAAAATAGATGCTGTCTTTCGTGCCCCATCATTTAAATTTTTTTTTCCCCAAGCACCCTGTTTTAGAAGAGTCCCCAGTGTTTCAAAGCAACTGTGAAGGAACAAAGTGCATAGGCAGCAAACGTACAAATCTGATCACTAGTGTCAATGTTTATCTTGTACTTATTACGTAGCTGTGTAAAATTTCAAACTTTAACTAGAAAACAAACTCTGCAATTGTTTGAATTCTGCATTTATTGTCTTTTTCTTAAGGCCCTGGAGCATCTCAACCGTGTATTAGAGGCAGAAAAGCAGCAGTTTGAAGAAGTAGTACAAGATCTTCGAGGGGAACAGGAGCAGATTAAACGGTAATGTTTCTCGGTTATCAATAGAACCAAATAATGGCTGGTAATAAACTTTAAATAATCCTAACTAGGCAGTGAGCCATATCTATACTACTTGAATTGTGAGTTGGCTGAGAGAAATATTTTCCACATTTTATACAAAATTATATTTTGAAGGAGGCCCATCTTCAGGAGAAATCAGTTCTTTTGGGACACATCCACCCTATCAACTTATCAAGCTCCCTTCCTCATTCCAGACAAACATTTAAAACTCAATCTTAATCATCTTTAACTCTTCTCACCTCAAAACATCATGAACCAATGAGAGCTTACCCTCTTTCACTCCAGCTAAAGGGAGATAGCGACTATTGCAGTCATTGGATTGGGTAAGTTCTAAACCTGTGGTCGCCAACCTTTTGGATCTCAGGGACCACCAAATTCATAATTTGAAATCCTGAGGCCCACCAATATGAATTTTTTTTAAAGGTACATACATTTGTAAAATAATGATCAGAGATCTTCCATTTTATTAATGTAAAAAGCATCTATTTAATGTAACAAAATTTAAAAGGCTTATTTAATTATAACAAAAAATATAACAAAAAGAGATAGATAGAAAGAAAGAGAATGTAAATGAGAGACACAGAGAGAGTCAGAAAGAAAAAAGAACGAAAGAAAGAAAGAAAGAAAAAGACACGCGCACACACATACACACACACACACGCAGAGAAAGACAGATTGAGAGAGACAGACACTCACAGAGAAAGAGAATGAGAGACACAGAGAATCAAACACACAGACAGATAGGCAGACATATACACACGCACAGAGAGCGCTCCACTCACTCCACCGTCCATGCTCCTCTCCCGGCAACAGGTCGGCCTTATGAGCCACTCCATGCACTCCTCTCTTGGCGGGCTTCAATAGGACTTATTTTCACCTGCCACAGTGCACAGTGGGTGATTCCCTGGCCTACTGGCCGCACTCCTTACTGCAGCAGGGCTTATTTTGGGCTGTTGCGGAGTGCAGCGGGTCATTCCCTCCCACTGCCTGATTTTCTCCCAGCTCTGCTGAGAGGTGCGCAGTGGATTCATTCCTCCTCCCACCCTGCTTTTCTCCCGGCATCACTGCGAGGAGCGCAGTGGACTGGTTCCCCCACCACACCTGCTTTCCTCCTGGCACTGCTGCCACGAGGAGCGCATCAGGCCATTCCTTCGCCCTCTGGCCATGCTCCTTGCAGCGGCGGGCCGTTTGTTCGCCAACTATTAAAAATAATTTAATTCTCCAAATTTTCTCATGGACTATAAGGATTCTCTCACAGACCACTGGTGGTCCGTGGACCACAGGTTGGCGCGACCACTGTTCTAAACAATGCAGAAATAGGATGCTGAACCTCTGTGGAGGAAGGAGAATAGAAATGTCTTGTATGTATTGATTTTAGTAAGATATTTTTATAAGATTTTATAAGATTGGGAATTATTAAAAGGTTTGGGATATTTAAAATAGATTCAAATATGGAAGATAAATTGGAAAAATGAATAGGAAAAAACAAGTTTTCAAATGAGTTTATTTTTGGCTCTAGAATCCTACAAGTATCAGGATTGGAGTTTAAATGACCATTAGTATAATGAGAAGATTGATATTAATTTATTTAGATTTATATACCGCCCTCCTCCCAAAGGACTCGGGGCAGTAATATGATAAGGAACTAAAAATGGAGAGTTTTGGAGGATAATTATATAAATATAATATTAGCTAAATGGTTAAGATGTTCAAAATTGTTAAATCATTAATTTGTTAATTGTATAGTGATTAACTTAGAATGTGTCATAAATTATGGAAGTATTTTTAAATTTTGGAAAATGGATTTAACTGTAATAGATGGTTGAATAAGGGATGGAAGGAGTAGGTGTGAAATAGTATTAATGAATTTGATAAATACTGATGAAAGAAATTTGAAATGTAACCAGCGGGCTGATGTTGATTGAAATATGTAAGCACACTGTTTTTTGTTTTTTGTGTAAAAATGAATAAAATACTTACAACCCCCCCCAAAACGGTAGTACTCCAAAATATAACTTAAAAATGTACCAATAGTAACCCCCATAGCCGGGAAAACAAATTACCCAAGACAATAAGGAAACTCCAATAATAAAAATATATATTTCTGGTGAAAAAACAAAACAGGCTACACTGCTAACTTTAAAAGACATTGCAAAACCTTATGCCATCGGATAAAGGCAGAATGTACCGATTACTACTGCAATCAACAAGAAAAATTATTACAAACAAAACCCGCCTGCGTCTTCTATAATTTTGTAAACACCAAACTTAAAGACTCAAAAAACCATATCACCAATGAAAGGGCCAAACGGAAAAGATATGTAATGGTGAAACCATTAAGTCTAATACTTTCAATACTTTCTTCAGTTCAGTCTTTGTTAACAGCAATGGCTCAAGTCCAACATTTCCTAATCGTACTAATATCGATTGCAATGATCTACTACACATTGATTTTACAAAAGACAACGTTGAATAGGCACTATGTCATCTAAAACCATTCCTACCTATTGGTCCTGATGGATTATGTGCATACTTCTTAAAAAAACTCTCCACCACCACAGCTGAACCATTAGGCATAATCTATCATTCAGATCCAGAACTTTGCCTGACCTATTGTCACTAGCCACGGTCTTTCCTATCTTCAAAAAGGGAGACCCCAGCCTAGTTGAAAATTACAGACCAATCTCATTATGTTGTGTCACCTGCAAA
>JANHFO010007143.1:20212-38363 GCA_032468095.1 Pareas carinatus
ACACGGACGTTGTCCTTCAGATAAGACAGAGAAAGCAAAGGACAGAAAGTACTAGAGATTTGCATTTTCCACTTTCTTCTAAATACTGTACTGCATCTATCTCTTATCTTAAACTATCCAACTTTTAAGATACAGCAGCAAAAATGCATGTTGGTGCTTGCTTATATTAGCATGAAATCAGGTGACCGTAATGAAAAAAAAGTGTCCTTGTAGTATTATTAGATTTTCAATAGCTAGCTTTTTTTCTTAATATGTAATGCAGAGATAGTAAAACACCTTATCTGTTATATTGCATATTAAACATCATATTGGCAATGTAACTATATGAGGTAGGTCAGGAAAAAAAATACACAACTTGCAATTCTAGGATGGAACGTATCTGGTCATTTTCATTGTTTTTACCATCTAAAACTTCTCTATAATTATGATGTCAACATTTGGGGATGGGGTTTCCTGCCATTTTTGAGTTAGGAAACATGTTGAGGCTGTAGCATGGGCCATAAAATAGATTGGAGTCTGTTTTTTTAAAAAAATGAAGCATTCAAATACACCCTCAATATTCTAAAAATAAAAAATAAAATTTCTCTCATTTCTATTTATACTTTGTCTGTTGTGATCCTTAATGTCTCTTCTTTGAAAACTTACATGATCAAAAGGATGCCAATCATCATTTTACAACACAGTTGGGAAATATGCTTCATTGACTTTTGTATGGTTCTTTCACAGAGAGCTGGAAATGACTGCCCAGTCCCTCAAAGGAGTAGAAGAAGAAAAGAAAGGACTACAAACACTGACAGAAGCATTGCAAAAGACATTGGAAGTAGGTGTTTGAGTTTTCTCCTGAGGGCAGCCTTCAATGACTAGTAAATGACCTCCTTTGAAATAACTAAATAATTAAAATTACAAATAAAAGTTGCAGAGAAATGTTGAGGTGCTAAACACAGCTTGTCCAGGATGCCCTCTTTCATTCCATCTCTCCATCTCCAACCAGCATTCTGGACCCACTGAGCATCCATGTTAGGCAGCCTTAGGTGATCTCACCCTTTCATGCACACATATTTTTAAGGATTCCTTCCTTCCATCCACCCACCCACCCATCTTGTCACACTTCTTTAGCTTTATACTTTTCCTCAGCCTACTTTTTTGCAAGAATGGTGCTCCTTTGACTACATAGTCATTGGCACTTAAAGAAGTAGTTTTATATACCATAGTAGGAGCTCCTAGCTCCCAGTAATATTGGGCTTATTCAGTGAAATAGGCATCTTGAGATTTTATCTCATGTTTGCTTTTTATATGTTCAGTGCGTCAATGTTTTTGGTTCTAAGCTAAAAGGGAAGGCAACAAAGGATGCAGCTCATTAATACAAAATGGCCATTCCTCTTCTTAATGGCAAATGAACCATCTCTAGGTTAAATGAAGAAGTTGCCTCCGGTAGTTGTTTGGGAATGTTCTACTGATGATGGTTAGAGATTTCATTGTTGTTGTCTTCTTACTATCAGGGATATAGATCTTTGTAGATATTTTTGCCTGCCATATGAAGATCATTTGGTTTAGCTATTCACTTCAGGTTATCACATACTGTATATTAAGCCAAGTCTGCCCAGCCTTTTATCTCTGTTCCTTCATGTGTGCCTGAGGGAATGCAAGATGTCTCCTCATATTTTTGTTATGTCTGGTACTTTCTGTGAACTGATCCTTTGAAGGGTTCTCTTGGGAGTGAGAACACCAGCTTTCTTCTGTTTTGCAGATTTATCATAAATGTATCACTTTCTTCTGTTTTCATGAATGTGATAGACTTTCTTCTAATCCCAAAAGTGGTATCTGTTGTTGATATGGCATCTGTGCATTTAATTTTGCATGAGGGGTAGAAAAGTCCCCATCTCATACCAATATGAATGTATTATTCTAATAAAAAATTAATCTGCTAAGTCTCTCTTTGATAAATTTTGTATTAAAGCAGAGACACCTTGCTAGGTTGGCAAGGACAACCATTCTTTTGATCCTACAGCTCTGATGTTGTGGAAGTTGCCTTTTTCAAGGGTAATCCATCTAAAAGTCAGTCATGGGAAGGGGAAAAGGAAGAAGCCCTGATCACTGCTTAGCTTGTCTGTCTTGGCTATCAGGAACTCTCTCTGGAAAAACAAAGCATGCTGGAGAGGCTAGAAGAAGGTGAGAGTCATTTGCAGCCCCAGAAGAGTCCTTCAGAGCATCCTAGTGCTGCAGTGGACCTGCAAAGTAGCCTCCATCAGATTGAGGAGAAAATGCACCAGCTGCTGAAGGAGAAACTCTTAGCAGAGAAAAGGTGAGGTGGGGAGAGACTTCCAAACCAACAAATATTACAACTTGGGGAGTTGACTTTTCACATTTAGAGAGACAGTAGAGTCTATAGCCCTGGCTCATTTCTTCCACTGGCCCATCAGCCCTTCTTATGGTTGTTTTTATGTCATTATTCTTTTTTAATTTTTTACAAAAAGTAGGAACAGCAAGTGAAATTTGCAAGAAGACTCTATTGTTCCCCATTGGAGTAGAAAGTCAGCCTGGGTTTTGCAGGCTTGTACCCCCACAAACTAAAGACAGAAAGGAGAGAAATGAGGATGAGGGGATCACTGGATGCTTTTTTCCCTCTGCTCCTTCATAGAATGAAGGAGAATGAAGAACGCTCCCGAGCTCTGGAAGAAGAAAGGGAATTCTATTCCTCCCAGTCACAGGCTCTACAGAATTCCCTATCTGAGCTGACAGCCGAGAAGCAGAAGACTGAGAGAGACCTCAAGGTATGGTAATATAGTTTCTGTTATGGCAGAGGTGGTTTTTAGGCCTAAGTTGGCCCCACTCCCCTTTTCAGTTTCCTTATGATTTCCTCAATGAATTTCAGTCTCCTGTCATGTAGTACCTACATGAAACAGGCTTAATGGAGATGAACACTGACCTCATTCTACCATTAAACACATTTTTGCAAAAAAAGAGAAGACCTTGAATTTGTCCACATGAAAAATTTGGTCCGATTAGCTCATCCTTTCATTGAGATTTGTCTCACCAAAACAATTTTTGATTTGTCCCTCTAGACCAAAAAAAAAAAGATGACCCAATCTGTGTTATAGAGTCAACCAACAATCTCACTTCCCCCTTCTTCTACTGCTGAAGGACAGAAAATAACACCAAGAGAAGGGAACTGGAGCTACCCCAGGCAGTGTATCCATTGTTAAAAGCACATTTCTTGTTTTTGTTTGCAATTTGCTGTTGTATTTCTCTTCTGGATTTTTGGGGCACCGCCTCCTTTCCTTCTGGCTCAGGCAGAAGTGAAGGTGCGTATGGACCTGGAGAAACGCTTGGAGGAGGCTGAAGAGGCCCTGCAGAGCCTTGAACAAGGCTTGAACTGCAAGCATCGCAACAAAGAGAAGGAGGAAAAAATGAAAGCTGATGTCAGCAATCTAAAAAGTAAGTGAACCTTCCTCGCTGCTGCTAAGTAGCTTCTACAATAAAACTACCCCTTCAGAAGAATTATCACCTTGGAGATGCCTCCAGCTGGAAGTATTAGCCAGTGAATCCTTGCATAGCTGTGAGCTGTGAATCTGTTTAACAGTCCTCAGGAGTGTTGCAGGAGTGTTAAAATAAAAGCTAACAAAGTCTAGGAGGAAAAGAAATAATCATGGGTCAAACTAAAAAAGCACAAAATGTATCTTTGTAGTTCATCTCTCTTCTTTTTTAAGATGTAACCTCAGCTAGCTGGGTTGAGAAACTAAGCAAACAGTACTTAAATCAGAGACCACAAGGACTTGACTAGACCAGTGATTCTCAACATCAGCAACTTGAAGATGTGTGGATTTCATCTTCCAGAATCCCTTCCCCCAGCATGTTGGCTGAAGAATTCTGAGAGTTGAATTCCACATAAGGTAATGTGGCTGAAGTTCAGAAACACTAAACTAAACCATAGTTCATTCCAGAAGAAAACACTGGCAAACCACTTCCACGTTGCTCCTAAGGAAACTATGTAAAGGTGTACATTAGGTCACCAGCAGTGAAACTGAAGGGGTCTTTATCAATTCAAAAGTCAAGCAGCAGCTTTTTACTGATATGTGTGATGATAGAACTGGAGCATGCAGGAATGAAAAATTCAGTCTTCTCATTGATACCAAGATATAAAGTCACGACTAATACCATGCTTGATTTGCCCCTAACAATCATTTTTATTTGCCTGGATTTGCATTCCTAGTATGATGAAATTATTTATCTAGACAGAAGAAGCATGATAGAGGGATATTATCTGGGGAACAATTATATTTTAGAAATTTGCTGCCGCCATCCGAAAATGATAATATTCTGCTCTTGATGGAATCACTTCTTCAATCCATTGGTTTTTTTTTTGGTAACAGCTGACATCAACCTCGTGGCACATAATAGTTCAAGACCAATTGAACTTTGAATGCTCCTCCATCGCTACCCAAATTACCTTGAGAGAGTAAAATAAGCACAAGATTAGAATGAAACTGAAATAGCTTATTTCCTGCTCTGGGGATCATGTCCCAGAAACCTGTTCTGGGCAGAGGGGCCAGATGGAGCAATGAGCCAGAAAAGGGTTAACAGACTCCCTTCCCTGGCCTCCAAACAGTAGTCAATGTCCAAGTCCAAGGGTCAAGAAGCCAGAAATGCACGAAGTCAAAACCAGGGTCAAAACAGGAATGCAGACACGGAAGCCAGGCTGGGGTTAGGAACAAAGAAAAGCGAAAATAAGATCAAGCCGAAGTCAGGAACCAAAGGAATACTGAGTCAGAGTCAAACCGAAGACAGGAATCAAAGCAGAAGCCACAATCAAACAGTTGCTGAAACTGTTTCATAGCCAACTCTCCTAAGCTTCCGTTGAGGGTGGGGGCCGTCTGCCATGCCCCAGTGATGCCCAGTAGATTGGCCTGTTGCCTCTCTTTGGGCCTCTCTACATAACCTTCTGCGTGTTCTTGCATCTAGCAAAACTTCCTCAGGGGTGTCTGTTGCAGCCTCTGGCTCTGCACCAGCATCTGCTTCATCTTCCTGTTGATTCCCCACAGCTGTCTTCCCTTCCAGCTCGGTTTCCTCCTCCCTAGAGAAACTAGTAAGACACTGGGCCTGGGCTGGAACAGTAAAGGAAGAGGGCCTTTCACCCACTGACTCATTGTCCAAGTCTTCAGCCAGCAACTGAGCGCCTGAAGGAAGCTGAGGGAGGACAAAACATCATAAGAAGCAGTTAACAAGCAGTAGGCAAGCTTTAGAACAGAAAAGCTTTCAAAAATGTTTCAATTATTCCCCCCACTCACTCAACATTTCTTGTCAGTATGATTTTTAAATAAATAAAATATCACAGAATATAAAGCTGTAAATACAATAGTTAATAATTTTATAGAAATGTCAGAATTGAAATTCTAAAACATAAGCTAATCTGTATATCTTCTTCAAAATGTTGTATGAACCATTCCTAACTTAATATCCTCTAAATAAGGTGGTCTTGAAATCCCATAATCTTTCTGTCAATATGGTCATTTATTATAATTCTAGGTGGTCATGGAAGCATGGAGTGCTTGGTTGAGGAACAACGGTCTGAAGCCAAGATTTATTCTTTCTCCCTTGTCTCTGATCATCCTGTAGAATTCTTTGAAGAATGTATCCGGAATGCTGAATTAGAAGCCAAGATGCCAGTAATCATGAAAAATTCGGTGTACCTTCACAAGGCTGCCACTCGCAGGATAAAAAGCTGCCGATTTCGTCGTAGGAGGTACAGCAATTCATGGAATAGCGGTAAGTACTACTTGTCCCTGATTTTTTTAAATAGTTTATGGATTATTCAGGGTTTGGGACTGTCTATTATCTTGTAAAAAGGACGTAATCATAGCCATTTTGGTGCAAAAACTGAGATCACCTTTCATTCTTCAGTGATAACCTTGAAATAGTAAAAAGGCACTCATTGATTGACAGGTTTTACCACATTAATTAAAGCTCTAAATCATCGGCTATACTTTATTGACTTAGTATGAAGTTAATTTCTGGAGGCAAAATCAATCCCATATATGGCTACACCTTGCATGGTTCTTAGAAATTCTGAATTATAATCCAACACATCTAGAGAATATCTAATTGCGAAAGGCATACTTGGTATATTGTGAAAGCTCCATTATATGTATTAATCAGTATTTTTATTGATGGTCATCTTTTTCCTCGTTGATTGGAACTTCAGCACCTACTTACTTAAACAGTTTGACGACCCCAATTTTACCCCTTGATCCCACAATACTGGCCTTTTCTAATTCCCAGGCCTGATTTTCACAAATATACCTCACTGTTGTGCAAAATGTTCATCAGCCACAAAAACATAAATAAGGGGAAAGACCAATGCATTTTTCTACCGCAAGTCTTTCTTTTGCCATTGTAAGGATTACAAATAAATAAAGTTTCTTAGTGTTGTATTCTTATTTTCAGTCCGGCAATCACAGTCATTCATGTACTCAGAAGCAGAAAACATAGACGAGCTGAAGGAAGCTGCCAAGACGCTAAGCCAGGACCATCACTTCCGGGAAACCATCTATCAAATCATGGAGTTGCATCAGGATCCCTCCTCCTTGGTCAACAAAAAGTGAACTTTGCGCACCCTATTGTCTGGGGAGTTCTAGACTCAGCTTGTCTTTTCTTTCAGCAAAAGCCAAATTGATTTGTCTAGATGCAGAAGTATGATAGTGGTGGCAATTTCATGAGGAAGTGAATGGAATACTTTTCATTGTAGAGCAGCATGGTTGGATCATTATTCTCAATCGGAGGGTACCATGTAGCTTGCTGTAAACTCCTTGGCTGTCCATTCCAGTCATATTAACTGACTCTGCTTTTCTCTCAACTTCCTTTATCAAGATCCATTGTTTTAGAAAATGCCCAACTAGTCCTTTAATACCAGGGAGAAATGCATATGTGAAACAGGTACATCAGGTGATAAGCCTAAGGAGTAAATCATCTATCAAGGGAAAGATACTACAACTTGCTTTTTTCAGATTTCTCACTGGAAGTCAATGATGCTTAAAATTCTCTTTCCTTTTTATATGCTGACAGTTCTTCGAACATTCAGAAAGCCGATTACTGGACAGTTTTCTGTATTCACTGTAGTTTGGTGACTAAATCATCTCTGCTCCCCATTTCCTCTGTGTAAAAGGAGGTTTCTGGGGCAATTTTTTTTAATGAGAATTAATGACTTAACTATCTCTTTATAGTATCTATTGGCAAATACAATGCCTTTCACAAGTAGAGAATACCCCATATTTGCTTTTGGGGATCTCTCCTCTAAAGCTTGCACAGCATCTGCTACATTCTGACAACTGGCAGCTTCAAGAAATCACATTTATTTCTGATCGTTCACATGCAGAGAACATGTCCTCTTCTGGGTTGCTTAGACGCTTGTGAAACCCCTGCTCCTCCTACATGGTTCACAGCATAGCCCCTAAGGGCCATCCTGGATATTTCTTGAAAAGTTCAGTAGCAAGAGCAATGTCAACAAAAGACGTGGGGGTGTAATGGAGCTTCTGAGGTGGTTTGATCTAAGAATGAAGAGTGGAGTGGAAAACAGAGCAGAACAAGAGGAAAGCAGGTTAATAATATTCCCATTTTCACACAGCTAGTTGTGCTACTTCCAAGTAAGAAAATTATTCATTGATGTGTTGGCAGACAGAGATTTGGGGAAAAAACCACCCTAGTGTCAACTTTTAATATAATTCTAGGGGTCTGATTAGGATCAGAATCATCATGGACTGATGAAGAAGCAGCTTAGTTCCTCACCTACCCACCTACCTCAAATTCTTTTTCTGTATCTAAGTCACAGATGCTGTGAATATGAAAGGACTGAAAAAAAATCCATAAAAAGGAGACGCATAAATAGGTCTGCTGGGCTGCTCTAGATTTCTATCTCGATATCCCTCTCTTTGCAAATGTCAAAATGGAGATTAATGTTAAATTAATCCTTTATTGTATCTTATTCCAGATTCAGCTGTCACAAGTTGCTCTGGTTAAGATGAAGTATCATTGGCTACTTTAGAATGTTTAGAATATGATCCCAAGATGGGGACAGCCAGATTACTAGGTCTTTAACTGACCTGTTCAAGTGTATTAGGCAAACCAAGACTATATGACATTTTAGAACTATTTAAAATAATAGTATAACTACGTACCTTTCCCAGGGCTGCTTCTTGAAACCAGTGGTACAACTGTTTTATTTCATGCTTAAAATCTGGCTTCTTGTCCCTGTGGGCCTTTCCTTCATTGCACCCAAGCAGCCAAACTGCTGGACTCAGATCACACACTGGCTGTTAAACTGATCTGTTGATAACAACCAAGTTGAAGTAGCCACTAATCATACCTTATATTAGCCTGAAGCCTGGATAGTTATTCTCTCCATTTGATGCAATAGATGGGCAATCCCTTAAAAGGAGCTTCCACTTTCCATTAGCCTTTTTTTCCCCCAACAGAAGAAAGTTATTCCCAGAATGTCTTTTAGCAGTTAGCATAGGAAGATAGAGGAAGGCTAAGACAAATGTCATGCTGGCCACATGACCATGGGGACATCTTCGGACAGCGCTGGCTCTCCAGCTTAGAAACAGAGATGAGCATTCCCCCCCAGAGTCAGACTGACTAGCATGCATGTACAGGAGTGGGGGGAAACATTTACTTTTTTAAGATATGTAACTAAAGAACATTTGCTCCCTCTAGTGGAACCCAATAATAATAATAATACATAGATTCTAGCTTTTCCTTCCCATCAAAAACAACTAATGCCATTGTTTAATGGACAAGAAGTCAGCAGGGGAAGTATTTTTCTTTTGCTTTCACCTTAGATATGTCCAGTAGGTTGCTAAAGATATTTTCACAGGTGTAGCTGGTGTTGTATAATACTACGTTTTATAAAATAATTTCAGTGTTTATAACAGGAAGATAGTTAAGTATATTTCTTGAGACAGCTGAGCATTGTTACTATTGCTATTGACTGGTTGAAGCATCTTTAAGGATGACCAAAAAAAATAGTGAAGGCATTTATCATCCTAAGGGAGGACTGGTTGTATGTCATTAAATAGGATGAGCAAGGAGTTGTGAAGTTGACTATACCTCTTTATAGTGCACTCAACAAAATGTGTATACAGTAGTATTTTCAGCCTTGTATTGCCTTTCTCTGTGCTAAAGTCCCTGCAGAATTTAGCATTTCATCTGAACACCCCAGTTAGTAGACTCATTCAGACTATCAAACCATGATTTGGAATACTTAGATAAGCTTGAGTGCCTTTAGACTCTTTTTTCCCTTCCCTCTTATGTTACTGTACTTCTGATCTCCTTTATGGTTTGTAATTGCTGTGAAGAAATGCTCAGAAATGGCACTTTTGTAAGTCAGTGCTCTGTGAAATATAGTGATGAGACTGAAAATAATTGCTTATGTCAAAGAATACAATGGTGGATATGAAAAAAATATTCTGTCTGGCTGTTATTATTTTGCATTTAATTCTGAATTCCATTGCCCCTCCAATTCTGCATGTATGAGTTGATAGTATCAAGAGTTTCATATGTGACTATACACAATCAAGCAGAAATATAGCTCTAGAATCCCCACAGTGCACATTTGAACATTTCAGATAAACCATGGAATCACCAAACAGATTACATAACCAGTAAGTGGAAGAGGGAATTGGTGCATTTTATAATGAAGGGAAACATGTGAGAAAACCCATGATACACAGTTCAAATGAATGGTGAATTACGGTTGGAGTTGGTCAAATATGAACAGCACTATGATCATTTGAGAGATTTTCCTCGCATTTAATTTTGAGGCTACATCAGACACCTCTCAGGTATGGATTTTTTCTACAACTGTTTTAGTTCTCATTTCAGTCTGCCAGTTGCCTAGAGAGCAGACGAAAAAAACCAAGCAGCATATATAGACCTGAGTGGTGGCATTTCCCTTCTTAACATTTGTGGCTGAAAGAAATTGACAACTCAATTGCAGCTTTAAATAAAGAATAACATGGAATTATTTAATATCAACTTAACGGAGATGTACTCAGAGCATAGCTACTTAGATTCTTCCCTATGCAGCATTATGTAACTAATGCTGCATAGGGAGAAACTTCATAGCTATGCCCTGAGTACATATCTATGAGAGATTAAATCTGTTCTAGTTACATAACAAAATCATCTAACAGTATTGTCAAGAACTAGAATGAATGTATTACTCGTTGGAAAAACTAAACTCAAGTCTTGGTTTTGAAAATATATTAAAAATTCTGCTTCTCAACATTTTCACCCCTTGTCGTATTAGCATCCTGATATCAGAGATACATCAAGTATGAGATTCGTGAGTTAAGCAACTCTCTGGATCATTTTCAGATGATCTTCAATACTGATAAACCGTATAAGTCAGTTGAGTCTCTATTTCACATTGATTGCAAAAAGTTCTCACTTATAAAGAACACATTACTATATTACCTGTTAGCAAAACTGATGCTTTGAATTTACAAAATCCAAGTTCAATTATAGCTTTTTTTCCTTTAAGAGTTTGGGATAGTGGAACAAAGCAAGATGGGAAGCCTATAGCGAGTGAGATGCTAATTGGGTTTCCACATGTGTGCTAATAACAAATAATGTGGCTTAGCATAAATATGTGAACCCAGCCGATGAATATGAAGTACCTAATTATCTGACTCACTAACTCTGATAAGAGAATCCCATTTATTCATGTATTCCAAGATCGCAACCTCAAGCACAATACAGCAAACGTCTCTGAACTAGGAAATATTCATGATTCTATAGAAGGAGGAAAATAGCTTTCACTGCTTTCTTTCTAAATCTCAAATAAATAACCCCTGGCTTTCCAAATCTTACTTAAATGTGATGCTAGAATCCCTAATGGACAGAGTTAGCTGGGGCTGGTGGGACTTGAAGCTCAGCAACCTCTAAACAGTTGGTTATGTAAACACATTGCATTAATATTAGAAGCAACGTTTTAAGACATGAAGGAGCACCTGGCTCCCTTAGTCACTGTTACACAAAAACTGTTAGAAAAGAAATGAGGCTGCCCTGAGGATCAGGAATCAAGGCTGAACAAAATTAACAGTCATGAAGTGCTGCTCTATTGTGCTTGTTCAAGTACCTTGGCTGTTCCTGCCACAGGGAGAGACTGTACTGTGCGCAGCTTCAAATGGAAATATAAAGAGGCACAATGGGCAGGAACAAAGCAGGGGATGAAAATTCAAAACATCTTTGAGATTTGCGAACTAAAGCTATCTCTACTGGGAACTGTTTCACTGGTGGACAGATTTAGGCACAAAACTGTAAGAACTGAAGAAGAGCTTTGCTAGTTTAATGGGGGCTCAAAGGTGAACTAAACTTTAGGTTTGATTCCTCCACACACACCCTCAGATCAAGAATGAAAGGAAATGCACTGTGACAGATGAGACTCTTACAAAGATCTCTTCAAGATCATGAAGAACACAAAGAGTTACACAGAAAATGGAGCTACAGATAATTAATTCCATTACACTTGATTGACAGCAGTAAATAGAAAATTGAGTCGGGAAGGGAGAGAGAAAAAAAAGAGAGAGAGACAGGCATCATCTCCAAAAATTCCACATGTTTTGTGAATTGGTGAAGGTATCTTTTTAAATCCTCTGGCTAGGTAGCCTAAACTGGAGAAGAAATCATATCCTTTTTCTGATTTTTATTCTATTGCTTGCCATATTTCTATAGATAGTTCATCAGTTCCTGTGGCCTTTCACAATGGTGATGCCTGGAGTGTTGATCTAACTTCATCTTCTAGAATTCATATATCTTTTAAAGTATCTTGCGTGTTGAGACCTCTGTTATACAGAATTTCAATCTATTCATTCTATCTTCCTTTGATCTTCTTTAAATAAGTTGCTATCTGTCTATAGCATTGATGGTGAACCTATGGCACACATGCTGCAGTGGGCATGCAGAGCCCTCTCTGCTGGCATGCGATTGTCCCAGAGCTGAGCATGCTCAGAAAGGAATAGCGGTGCCAGACAATGATGTCATGGGGTCATGCACATGCTCAGAAAGAGAGTAGCGGTGGCAGGCGATGATGTCACAAGCCATGACTTATTAGTCGTGACTCATCCAGGCATTCAGTGTTTAAAAGCTTAGCCATCACAAAGGCATCCTTTGACATATCAATTTAAAGTTGGAGCCTTCTTCTGAGTTTGGAGATCTTTAGGAAGACTTCTTGTTTCTCTGAGTCTGTTCCCATTTTTGATGTCTTTACAGATATTGTTAACATGTTTTCTGTTTCTTCTAACAGTTCTCTGAAATTCTTTGTTAATATCCTTCCTGAGATCTTTGTTTTTCTAGTTCTTGGTTTCTCTTTTCCTCTTGACAACTTTCCCATTTGTTCTGATATCCTGTTCAGTTTCTTCTGTTTCTCAAACTTCAACAATCTTTTCACATTCATCTTTGACTGTTTTTATTTCATTCCACAGTTTTTCTGGTTGCTTACAAATGAGGTTCAGGACTTCAAAGTAATTCCTGATGTTTGTTTAGAAAATGGTGACAATATGTTCAAGATCATATTGTGAAAACTAGAGGTCCATGTCATATTGATTCTTGACAAGGATTTATGTCTTTCTGAAAAAAAAGATAGTCTCTTGCTAATCCATTGTTGTGCTTCCGAGAGTCAATAAACATTGAGTTGTCCATCAACTCAAAGAAGACTTGTGGTAGTTTACCATGTGAAGGTTTTATCCTTTTACCTGATGTTCCATCAAGAGTTGGCAAAGTTGCTTCATTCCAGTCACCAAGCAGATACCAATTGTCATTAGTAAAAGATGTTAATTCATCTAATACATAAATTCCAACTACCAAACAACTTCATTTATTTTGTTTAGTTCCACAGAGCTAAATTCTTCTTCTAATCGTTTATTAGCCAAAAATTTTCTGTCTTCTATTTTAAATAGAATTTCTTGAAGGCAATGTATAGCCAGATTTAATTGCAATTGCAATAAACCCTTATATACATTTGAACTGTCTGAGTTTCCTGGTTTATGCACTTGACAGTAATGAAATACTTTCTTCTGCCTTGAAGGGGTGCTAGCCTTATTAATGTTCCATGTTAAGTATTTATATTCTATATTTCTTTTTATTTTAAGAGGATGATGAATCCAAATTTAAGGTGCAGCTTCTCCTTCACTTTTTCTATGGAATTTAGTCTAAATCTTCTTTCTTGGTGTGTGAAGATCATCTCTTCCAATTTATTCCAACAAAATGAAATCCTTTTCTTTTTTTTAATACGTCAGGAGGCATATACATTTCTTTTCCTCGAGATTCTAATGGGAATTTCTTTCAAAAAAATTATTTCTACGTTATCAATCTGCAATTTAATCTTAAAGTGACAGTCCAAAACTTGGTCTATTATTCTCCTTTTTATAAAGTGGACAAACACATCAAATTGATTTCTGTGCGTTCAATCTGATGATGTTCATATATATTATATATCATTTTGGTTAAGACAGTGATAACAATGAAATAAAAATTGGAATAGCAAACATATAACTTTTCTGCTACATTTCTGTTTCCTAGGCCATATACTCCAATCACATTTTCTCCTTACACTTTTCAACCTTGGCTTTCCAGTCTACAATCGCAGGCAGCACATCTTGCTTACATGTCCAGTCCATTGTCAGTTTGAATTTGGCAATGAAACTTATTAACCTCCTCTTTTTCTGTACCAGTGTTTGAAGCATAAACATGAACAGCTATCATATTGTTGGATTAGCCATGAAGTCTAATGGGAAAATATATGATTTAAATTAAAAGATTGCCGCTGAACAATCGCAGACATAAAGTGCATCACCTTTTTTTCTTTTAGTTTGGATACTGTTTTATCATTTAATAAAATAAATCATGTTTTTCTCTTACATTGTTTAAGTACAGCTTACAAGCAAGTGATATTTCTACATTTTATATCAATAAGTGAAAATATTACTATTTCTCTATCTGTTAGATGGCACAGCAGCACTAGAGAATATATTTCAAAGACAAAGCTCCCTAGTTAAGCTAGGGGCAAGGTTTTCATTATTCCAAGGAAGATTTCCATGAACTGCCTGAGGTTTTAAAATGATTTTTGATATATATATTCAGGTCTACAAACCAGCAGCTTTTGTCCATGTTATATTTTCCCACTTGAATTATAAGGGAAAAGTTGCCTGTTTTTCTTGCATGTTCAAAAGGGTTGTAAGGAAACATTAAACATACAGTAAAAGATAATAAATTGTACAACCATTAAGGGTTTTTGTGCTAGAGGGAATTTGATTTGCAACACAATGCAAGTCAATTGGGAAGGGCACAGCTAACAAGAATTGGATGAATACATTTGGATCAAAGGAATAAATCTTGGGTTTCTATAGCAACAGTGCCAAACAACCTTACCATAAAGGCACCAAGCTTTTGAAAAGCTAAGCAAGAAGGCTTCACGTCTTGATATTTTAATCTCTGGATTATCATCTTTTTCTGTTCGATTTTGTATGGACTGTTTTGATCTTGTATACTGATCCTGGAGGCCTGCACCTTTTATTTATTACGTAAATATATGTTACGTAAGTATATCCTGCTGAAACTTAATAGCAATGTAATTTATTTTGGATATATAAAAAGAACTATTTACTTTGGAAGTATGGTGTAGGCTTTTCCAAAGGAGAAAAACAGAACAGCAAAGGATACATCCACATATTGTTTTAAGCTTTTGCTTGTTTCAACCACTATATTTAAACTAGCCATAATGGTCTCTGTCACTCACAGTGCTAAGCCAAAATGCTAACCATGGTCTGTACAACATGATGTCTGTATAAACCTAACCCTTTCAATTATAGACGACGATTCCCAGCATAGCCTGATGACAGCCACAAGCTCAAGCATCTGGAGGTCTCTAGACAGGGGAAGGCCATTCTAACTGATGCTCCAAGCCCAGGCAGTGGGCACCATCTGTTCTTTTTTATTACTGAGCCAGACTATTTGAAAGTGGCTTCGAACAGCTGCGGTCAGAAGCCTTTGTGGGACCCCAAGGGGCAATAAATTCAAGCAGGACAAAAGAGCAGAATTTGCTCTCGAGCCACCCTGTTCCCTACTCATCTTCTCCAGAATGGACATTAAGAGTGATGGAAGAAACATGCTTACTTCTGTTTGAGCAGGATGTGTTTCTTCTCCTATTGCTATTTGAGCACATATCCATCCATGCGACTGGATATAAGCAGGAGTTTGTAAGAAGTAAGAATGGTACAGATGCTGATTTATGGGGACATAGGGCATAAATAATTAGACAGCTAAGCTCCCTGTTAGATAGGAAACTTTAGCCTCTCAAAGTGTGGTAGTGCAAGACTAATTTTTACTTTACTTTCTACTTTAGTTGACTTTACTTTTTTATAAAGGACAGGAGAATTGGGACCAACCTTACATTGTGGGGCAAGAAGTCCCAGAGGACAGGAGCCACAGCAGAGAAGGGCCTTATCCTGGACTACGCCAGCGGGCATAATCAGGCTGACGGGATCTGCAGCTTGCCTCCTCTGCCGGCATGAGTGAGATGAGCCAATCCCAGTGGGGTGAGACGGTCCCTCAAGTAACCTGGACCTATGCCCTGAAAGGTTGTAAAGGTGATCACCAGCACCTTGAATTGCACTCACAAGCAGACCAGCAGCCAATGCAGTTTGCATAGCATTCTTGGAGCCCCCCAAACTGCCTGCACTGCCACACGCTGTACCAACTGCAGCCTCCAAATGCTCCTCAAGAGTAGCCCCATGTAGAGCACATTACAATAGTCCAACCGTGAGCTTAATAGGAACTGGACAGCTGCACACAGAGAATCCTGATCCAGGAAAGGCTGCAACTGGTACACAACATGAAGTTGAGCAAAGGGTCTCCTAGCCATGGCTGTCACCTGCTCCTCCCATCTTGCTTTCTGTAGAGTAGTTGGTGCTCCCTGAACTTGGCTGTTTGCTTGCAGATATTTCATTACCTGACTAGGTAAAATCATCAGTGTTCATCATGATGCTTATTTGCACTGATAACGTTACATAGCTGGGTGAGGAAATGTCTGGAAGCAAACTACCAAGCTTTGGTACTGCCGTTCAACCCTGGGTTATTCTCTTCTGTTGGATCTGTATTATTTGTCAGAGAAGATTTGCTTTACATTATAACTAAGCTGCCTATGAGGCAATGTTTTCTGAATCTTTAGTCATATGTCTCAAGACTTTTTCCTATCCACCCAGCCTGTTATCCTCAAAAATTTGATGTTGACATTATATAATTTGGTGGCAGCCTGCCCTGTTTAAAATCCAGATGTTTTAATTTTGAGGGGTATGGGAAAACCAGATGGCCAGTGCCAACAACATTGTATATCCTTAAGAACAGCAGTGAATACCACATTCACCTGAACTCATAACGTTACCTAGTTGGGTAATGAAACATCTGCAAGCAAACAGTCAAGCTCAGACATATACCCTCTTCTATTCGGAGCATATTATAACCTATATTTCATCCAGCTACAGGCAATTTCCACTTTATTCTACATCTTTTTGCCTTTCTGCTCACTTGATTGTTTAGAATTTACCTGTGCTCCATCTTTCTAATGACACATGGCAGCCACAGAAGCTACCTGGATGGGAAATGAAACTTATAGTGTCTTCTTTGGGTCAGCATGCTCTGCTTATCAAAATGAGATATTTTGTGTGCTCAACTGTAATTTTAATGAGAATAGCTAAGCTTTTGAGTGTTCTTTGGGCCTCCGACCTTGGTCGATTAACTTCCTTATTGCACCAAAGAAAGCATGATAGAATGCCTATTGCAGTTCAATACATTCATACTCTGGCAAGTATAATGAGACACATTCTTTAGTTATTTCTACTACATTGATATTCTGATCATTAAAAAATTGCCTGATATTAACTGTTGTTGCAGGTACCAGCAAGGTACAGGAGGTGGAAAGGACTTGTGGACCTTTAGAACAGGGGTCCCCAACCTTTTTCGTTTGGTGGTCTGGCATGGGGTGGAGGGGAGAGGGGCGTGGGTGTGCATCCGCACCCACATGCTGATTGTACACATCCACGCACAGGCAGCATACTTCAAGGGGGCCACGTGAGTGGTGGGCTGAAACAAATAAAATAACATCATTCAGGATTTTTTTTTTCTATTAGTGATTGCTACTTTTTAGTTCTTTGGGTGAAAAATATGTCAGTTTAAATGAATAAATGATATGGACCAGACAGATCTAAGTATCTTTAAAAATTGCCCTTTGAGATTATTTATTTTTATTTATTTATTTGATTTCTATAACTGCCCATCACAACAAGTGATTCTGGGTGATGTACATCATTATTTATCAAAAACTAATCATTGTTAGCTTCAGAAAAGAAGCCAAAGGAAAGGCTGGATGGATATATCACCTAGACGTCTTGTGTGGCATAGCATGCTTTTCACATTGCAGGATAAACCCTAATGGGTGCACGCACGTGTGTTTATGTGCATGCTTGCGTGTCTACAAAATTGAACATCAGATATTTTGTCCTGGCACTGTAAGAAATCCGAGAGCTCTTTAACTTTAAATGGTTCTTATTAGATTGATTTGGGTTTCATATTATAAGTTATAGTCACATAAGTTAACATAATATTGGAAAGAATAGTTAATACTTAAAGATGTAAATGTGATGATAAACAATATTCCCAAAATATGGATTTTTGTTTAATATGGCCACTCAGCTCAAACAAAGTGACTCTGGATGGCAGGAGAAGAGAAAAATCAACAAGGAATAAAGGATGTTTTGAAATTTCAGGGAAAGCATGAATACTGTAAATCTTTTAAGCTTCCATTATCCTGCATAGCTTCACAAAGCAGATGGCAAAATACGAGAATGGAAATAAACTGGATGCTCCGTTTATAAGTCTCTGTGGGGGAGGTTAAATCAGCTAGGATGATTAATTTAGTAATCATTTTACATTCTGCCAGCACCATTGCCATTGAGTGCTGGGGGGGCAGTTGATAAAACATGAATACTAGGCACTATATGGTCCTAAATTCAAAGAAACAAAGGAAACCAATAAAAAGCAAAACAAAAATATCCCTTTAGTTTCAATGTGAAATCCCCATAAACCCAACCCAGCCCCCCCCCCC
>JANHFO010007145.1:13836-31841 GCA_032468095.1 Pareas carinatus
AGGCACTTCCAAAAGCCACAAACTGAGCCACGGCAACGCGTGGCCGGGTCAGCTAGTATGTTATAATCAGATAATTAATATGAATGAATAGGTGAACAAGCTATTGTGCTCAATGCATAAGCATCACGGTAGTTATGATTCTAAAATGGTAATATTGTCCTTTTCTCACTCTTCCAAGAATAGGCAATTTAAGCCTTCATAGAATACTGACAGAAAGAGGAAAGATGTGACAAAAATATATAAAGAAATGCGCAACTTTTCTCTTTTCTAATTAGGAAATAGAGACATCTCCTACAATTAGTGATGCTTCGGAATTCTATTCTTTGAAAGGGCAATTTTCTAATCAGGTATAATTATTGAGGAAAAAGTGTTCTGTCCATTAAGCATCTTCACTGTTTCCTCTGTCCTTCATGCCCTAACCCAGAGGCAATTGTTAATAAGAAAAATGGCAAAACGTTGAAAATAATCTTAATATGAATAATTTAATAGTTTTATAATATGCTTGCTTGGAAGTGATTACATCTGCTATATTTTAAAGTATATCCAAGTTACCTCTTATTTTGCTATCAGAATTAGTTGATGTCAGCTCCATTAGGTAGACAAAACCAAAAGATCAACTTCTTAGGAAAATTAAAAAGGATCAACCCTATCTTCCCTGTAACAGTCCCATAACTATTGAAAGATTGCTATCATGTCCCCTTACTCCTTCTCTTTGTTAGACTAGATATACCTAGTTCCCACAATTACACACCATATAGTTTAGTCTCCAGACCCTTTATCATCTTTGTTGCTCTACTCTGCACTCTAGAGTCTCAACATCATGTTGTATCATAGTAACCAGAACTGGATGCAATATTTCAAGTATGGTCTTACCAGTGCAGTATAAAGCAGTATTATCACTTCATGCGACCTTAATGCTATCCCTATGCCCTAACGCTATCCCTAGGACTGCATTGGCTTTTTTTGGCAGCTGCAACGCACTGCTGTTTCATACTTAAGTGGTTGTCCTCTAGGGCACCTAGACTCTCTCTCTCACAATCATTACTATTGAGCCAGCTACCACTTATTCTACACCTGTTCATTTGATTTTTATTGCCTAAGTGTAAGATTTTACTTTTGTCAATTTCATTTTGTTGGATAGGTCCAGTGTTCAACTCTGTCAAGATCCTTCGGCATCTTTAGTTCATCTTCTAAAATGTTGGCTATTCATCACAGCACCACAGGTGTCATCTGCCAATTGAAGGAGCTCCCCTTCTAGTCCCTAATCTAAATAATTTGTAATGATGTTGAAGCATATTGGTCTAAGACAGAATCTTGAACCACTGCATGCTTCCTTTCACTTGCATGTAGTTCCATTGAGGATCACACATTAAGTGTGTAGTTGGCCATCCAGTTGCAAATTCATCTGGTTGTGATACTGTCTATCCAACATTGTTCTATCTTACCAAGAAGGCAATGCCTTACTGAAGTTTGAGTGCCCACAGCAGTTCCCTGATCCACTAATTTAATCCCTTTGTCAAAGAAGGTATTAAGGTTTGCCTGACATGATCTGTCTTTAACAAACCCATATTGACTTCTAGTTATCACTTTGCTCATTTCTAGATGTTCACAAATCCTCTGCTTGATTATCTTTTCCAGGTCCCACCCCCGCCCCCAGGTATTGCTATCAGGCTAATTAGCTTGTGATTTCCTAGATCTGTTTCCCGCATTTTGAGGATTGGGATCACATCTGTGGGAGATGACCAGGCTGAGCCTGGGTGGAGGGAGGGGGGGTCAAACGCATAAGTCATGAGTCCCTGTGTGTCCCTAAGAAATCTAAGATGATTCCACCTTGAATGCCTCTCTCATATCCCACTCTCGTGCCTTGACCACTAGTGGGTCATATTTTTGTAGAAAGCTTAAGCTTGCAGTAAATTTTTATGCTCATTTGAACTGCCTGAATCTCTTGCTTTCCCCATCGCTAGACAACTTCAGCAATTTTCCAGTTCTCGGTAATTCCTCAGTGCTCCACACGCTTTGAAATATTTTGTTCAGTGGTTCCAAAATCACGTCTGCCAGTTCCTTCAGAATCCTGAGATTAAACCATCTGGTTCTGTTGATTTGAACTCATCTACAGTGGATAGATGTTCTCTTATCCTTTTCTTGTTTATTTTAACTTGCATTCGTTTTCTGTCTTCTCTGATACTGCTTTTGATAGATTGGACTACTTTTTTTCCTTTGGCATCAAGAAAGATGCAAACAATGAATTAAGCAGTTCTGCTTTCTCCCTCACCTTCTTGCCATCTTCTCCCATTAGCAGAGCAACCATTTCTTTGGTTTTTTTCCCTTGTTCCTTACATATTGAAACAACTTTTAAATCACTTTTGGCATTTGTTGCCAGTCTGAGTTCATTCTGAGTCTCGGTATTTTCTTTCTTTCATCTCAAGTGCTCCTGTCTGTTTGACTTAGAGCACTGCAGTTCAACCTCAAAGATTCATAGGCTACTGCCCATTTCAAATGAGTCTTGTGCTTAATGTTAGCTCTAATAGCACTAAATGCTTCAACCTTATAAACACACATTTAACTTTAATGCATTGTATTGTAATACACATATAGTAGATGTATGTTTAGGAAGACTCTCCTGCAGGAAAGAATATGATTGGACATAGAGAGGTGGGAGGATGAAGCAGCAGGGGACAGCCTAATGGTAAGAGATAATATCCAAACTGAACATCTTGCAAACTATTGACAAAGAAGCTCAAGTCAACCAGTTTAGGGTCAAGCTGGAATGAACACATGGTATGAGCAGCTTAAATGAGAAATAGATAGATGCCCAGTATTACTCTTACTTGTGTAAAAAAACCCATGTACATAAAAATGCAATAGGAAAAGAATTGCTCTCTATATGTTACTGATGCATTGTCAATTTACTATTATCTAATAATTGGAATTATGACGCTTTTTGTTTAAATCCAAAGTACCATAATTGAGGACCAATTAAAGAAAATGTGAAATATAGTTTTGCATTTAATGTTCATGAAATTGCCAGTTGCTGCTGCTGCTGCTAAAAAATATATTGACATTTTATTCCCCTTTTTTGCTCCCAAATTCTGTAATTTGATCATGTAATGCCTCGTGTTATTTGTTAAGGGATTCCTTAATGCAAATGTCCCTTTTTATTTTGTGAACAAAATAATTTGTGATGAATAATGGAGCTGCTAAATTATTTGGACAAAATAAATTCAAATGAATGCACAGACAGATCAAGTTTCTGATCCTCTTGCTAATTGATCTTAGAAAATTCTTACGTAGTTGTAAGTAATACACAGCTGGAAAAACAATTAGTATTTATAAGCCCTGTTGATTTTAAATATATTATACATTTGTTTTAAAGCATATTTTTGCAAAGAAGTTGATGTTCATTTTTCTGTTAAATACCTGAGATCTGAAAGAATCATTCATTTAATCAATCAATCAATTAGAATAGAGCTGGAAGATATTATGGAAATAATGTTTGCTTCCTTTGTTGCTTGCTAGTATTTACTGCATAAAATGTCTGCCTTGTTTGCTCTAATAAGATTAGCTCTCACAGCATCAGAGGAAGACTTGATGGTATAATGTCTAAGCTGAATTCACTATTTCTAGCCAAAATTCTCTGTTGTGCTGCTGTCAGAAATGAGGAACTGGGAAAGCAGATGGTAGTATTACCAAATAGCTCACCAGGATTTTTCCTATAGTTTTTCCGTAATCTTCTGAATATGATGGACAAATTTCCGAAAATAAGCTTTATCTTGCATTTCCCAATGCACTACATGGCAAGTATACTGCTAAAAATACAGCACATACCGATGCTTTTCATATCATTTTAAGTGCTGTTTAGTTCTTATTTGTTACTTTTTAGTGTGCTTGCATTGTATTCGCTGGACAGTTCCTTATGAATAATTTTTTGTTTGATACAAATTTTATAGGGAGGCCAAATCAATGAGCAGGGTTTCCCACCCAAAATTATGCATTTGGTAAAAATGAAAAACACCAAAGCAAACATTTAAATAATGCCATGTCCTCTTAAAGTCCAGTGGGAACGCTCAATTTACCAAGAAATAATTCAACAGTAACAGTGACATACATATCTGCAGCATGAATTCTACATCTTGGATCACATTGTTGGCAAGTGATTGGATTCTAATTCATGGACTTACAAGTAAGAAATGCAAGCACTTCTTGTCTTGCTGCATCCTATCAGCACCAATATGGTAGATAGTGATACCTAATGAAATTTATCTTGGATGTCATCACAATGTGTAAGACATGAGCCAAAATAGGAAAACGATATTTTTTGTTATACACCAAAACAAAACAAAACAATCTTATGGTCTAACGTGGTCTCCAGGTAGAGAGTTCCGGTTCCCGGTAGCTGCGAGCAGATCAAAAATCGGAGGTTAGCCCCAAGAGATCCTTTACCGCTCGCTCTTTTGGCTTTAAAAAAAAGCCCGATAGCCTTCTCGGAGGGAAGGCAAGCAGGAGCAAAGAACCAGGCTCCTGAGGCCGGCAGTGGCCATCTCGAGGGATCCATGGTAAGCTCCAGAGGAGCCGAGGAAAGACTACCAACCAGCTGATTGGTGGCCATTGCAGTGGACACCCGGCAAGCAAGCAAGCAAGTCCAAGCAGGAAGAGGAGAAACCGCGGAGACACCAAATGGACTGATCAGTGTAAACCTGAAATAGGATAGCACAATATTTTCTACTACTTCTATGATAAGAAAGGGATGAAAAAAGAAAGTCCAAATATCCCAAAGAGTCAATTGAGGATCCTATACCCCGAAAGTCAAGGTCCACAGCGGCATTCTAAAAAACAAAAGGGGGAGGAATAAGGTATTTAGAGTAACAGGAACCTCAAAAGCAAAGTAAAATGAGACTTTATTAGAGAATAAACAATAGGTTGAATTATCAACAGAGTGAAAGAAAAGAAGACTTATTGGGACTCGGAAAAACAAAATAAAAGTTTCCAAGATTGATTTTGAAAACTAAAGGCCAAAATGAAATCTAACTTAAATTATTAAAAGAGGACATCTAGTGGTGAAAGGTGATACTACAAGGGGAATAATAAATATATACACTATCCAAATACATACAACCAGATCAACCTGAAACAAAGAATATAAAGAAAAGCAATGAGCAGATACAGGAGAAAGGAACCAGCTACACAATCTGCACAATCTACACCAACAGCCTTTACAAAAAATAGAACAGGTCCAACTTGCTTTACTTCAGGAAACCATTATGAAAAACCATGAAGAAATAAGACAGAGATTTGCGGAATCTTAATTAGATACTGAAAAATTAAGTTTACATGTACTTAAAAAATACTAGAAATAAATAAGAGTTCAAATTTATAACTGGTGACTTTCAGTCTCAGAAGTGTCTCTTCCAAATAAAAGACATTTTGATTATTTTTTCCTTCCTTCTACAACTTCTAACATTATCTTTGTTTCTTTGGATTTCAAGCCCTCTCAGAGAAAATTTTTTGAGAACTGCAGGGGGCAAATTGGAACAGGTAAAAAAAAAATTCTTCTTTTTCAGTATCAACTTCTCCAAAATGAAATGATGGATCTACCTTTATGGAATTTTCTAGCACATTTAGCTATTGCCAATTCATCAACTCATTTAATTAAAGTGGAAAACAACTACCATAGAAGAGTTATGTTTCTACAAGCATCATTGTGGCACATTTTTCTCCAATTGTTAGGAAACACAATAAATAAAAGTTGAATATTAGTCATTTTCTCTGCATGGCACTTCTCAAGCAAGTTTTATTTAATGACTTCTTAGTCAGCCAATATTATAGAAAAAATATCTCTTACTGAGGTATAACTAATAGTCAGCATTATCATATTATGGAATTTATATTCATTTGAATAAGAAACTTTTTTATTACCAACATATGATGAAAATTCCAAAAGTAAATGCTTTTTGCTGCAGGTCTTCAAGGCAATAAGCCATTAATCATTCCAATGGGCACAGAAACCTACCTATCGAGAAAAAGTATCCTATTTATTATTTTTTCATCACTTGTCTTGCCATATACTGTCATCTCTCATACGGAAAGGCAAGTCTTTCTCCTGATTTGAAAGTTTTTTTTAAAAAAAAGCTTTTGTTGCCAAGGTCAAGACATGCCCCATCTCTAGCATGGGAAACTGACGCTAGTTCCAAATCAAGCAAATCAACACTTTTGGGTTTTGTTGTTTTCTTATCACTAAGAAGGATCAAGACTGGAAATCTAGGCTAAGTCTGGGGTGCACCTCATATGAAGGACAGGTTTATTTATTGATCTAGTTATGCATTCACTGAAAAATGGGCTCATTTTAAGTAGGATTTTTTTTTTAAAAAAACCATCCCTATTGGTACCAGAAACAAAGTTAGAATAATACTCTTTTGACTCAGAAAATAAAGGTGTCAAGAGCACGACCTATCATTCCTGAATTTCTGAAATCGTTTATGCAGCTGCCTTTTACTGACAATGGCTGTGGACCAGAACTTGAGGTTTGATTTGACCTAAAACAGTGGCTTATTCTAATTTGAAGTGGAAGCTTGTCCTAATTGTGCCACAGGAGGAGGGAGGAGGGAAAGGAAAACAAAAGCTTGAGTTTGTCATGTTCCATTTCATTTTACATGGCAAACTTGACATGGATACCAATCATCTGAAAGAAAAGAGGCCTAACAATGTTGTGAAGAAAGACCATTAACAAAATGGTAAAAGTATTCATTCACAAAATAGGTAACTTTTGCATACTTTTGATAAAACTCACTTCTTTTCCTTTCCATCGAATTCTGTAGCACTAGCCTTTGTATTTTTTAATTGAATTCCCTAGGATCTCCTCCCTTTTTTTTCCAGCTTCCATCTCCTTTCTTTGCTCTGTTTTGCTTTTATCTTGCCCTTTGGGGAAGGCAGGGGAAGTTATTTTCAATTAAATCACCTTTTCATTTATGGAAACTTCAAGGATGATTCAGTATTTCATCCACTTTTATCATGCCTTGGAGAAAGAGAATGCTTTTAAAATGCTTTATTCTGGTGGTCTATTTTACAGGCAATGTTTATTAGAATGAGAAAAAGGACATTTCAACCCGTCAAGGAAAATAACCATCTTAAAACCAATATTCAGTAAAACCTATATATAAATAATATGCTTAAATATTAGAAATTTCTTTAATGAATTTTGCATTCCTTAAATGAAGCTTTCAAAACTCCGAGGCCAAATAATTGGAGAGCATAGGACATGCTGTCTTGTTATGCTTATTATGTCAGTAAACAAAATCACAATCCTTAAGTGTTAAAAAAATAAATATACCTACCAAAAATTATGTGTATACACAGGAGTCATTATAAGGAGGCTTTCTACATCTTTGGAAAGTCATCTCCTCAAGGAGGTCAGGTGATGATACTTGACAAATAGTTTTTTTTATTATGACTGATTTGTCATTGCTTATTATGAATGTTAAACAAAATCATCAAATTATCTAGTGATGCAGAACTTCAGTCCTGGTGTCACTTAAATTTGCTGTGGGAATACTGATCTTTGGCTGGGTTTTATCATTCATGTTGATCGTAGGTCCCAACAGAGGATGGATTCCAGGAAAAGACGACTTTCAACCAAGGTCCTTTAGAGATTTTAGCACCTTTCCCTGAGATGGTTCTGTAAACAAAAGTTCACATCTGGAAAACTATGGAATTTCTTCTGGGTAATTATGGCTAGGGAACAGCTGGCAGGAGTGTATAGCAAACAGATTGGAAAATGAAAAGTAAGATTCAGACTAGACAGATTCTCATCTGAAGCCTAGGAGAGTCTGATTTAAAATAGATAAATAAATAACCAAGAAAACAGGAGCATAGGGAGAGGAAACTAAATTAAAATTGTAGCATGGGAGAAGGTTCTTTAATCATGAGCCTCTCCTGAAGTTTCATTCTGCAGTTAGTCCCTTTTATTGGTTTACTGCATTGGGAACAAAGCTTTCACTACATTCTGTTAGGCAAAGGATTAAAAACATCCCTGCTACCATTCAGGCACTCTTTCCCAGACATTCATTAAAAATGTAAGAGAAACTCCAAAGATATGTATAACATCATGAGCAGTTTGGCACTGAGCCAAAGGAAATAAACAATATATCAAATGACGATATTGGTAAATGCAATAGAACTAAAATATGCAGAAATTTTGGGGCATTAGTAGACGTGGACCACTCAAAAAGGAATGACATCCATTAAGTGAGAAAGCACTAATTTTTATAATAGAAATATATAATATGTCTTTCAGAGAACTGGGAAACGGTCAATGCAAGAACATTTTTTAATAAGGAAAGAGGGATGTAACATATTTATCAACAATTTTTTATAACTTTCTCCCACTTGGCAGATTAGTGGGAAGCATTATTGAAGCCCAAATCCTGAAGCACACAGAAGATCAAACCTCAATGAAATAGACTCGGCTTGGCAAAAGTTAAGTTGTACTTCATTAATATTTTATAATTCTTCAAAGGTTTAAACATGGAGAGTTCATGATTTAACAGACAAGATTTATGCAGTTTACAGATGACAGGAATTTTTGTAATGTTTCTACTGAATTGCCTCAAAATAGTTTGAACTGGATGTTTGTTCCTCAAATACAGAAAATGCAGGGAAAATGCCATAAGTTCATTTGCATTCGTCTCTTTTCCTCATTAATGGGAGAGTACAAAGAATGCAATTAAAGTCCTGCCATAGTGTAATAAAAAGGTCATCAACCTTGTAGTTATCTCTAACAAAAAGGAAACAGAATAAATTATAATCCCTCATCTATGTTTTTTTCGGGGGGAGGTGGGAGGTTGCCTTTGAATCAGTTGACTCCTGGGGACTGTCTGGACAAGTCCCTTCTCTTTTCTTGGCAAGATTTTGGAAGTAGCTTGTCATTGCCTACTTTCTAGGGCTGGGAGAGAGTGACTGGTCCAAACTCATCCTGGATCAGTGCTTATGGCAGAACTAGAATTCATAGTATCCTGGTTTCAAGTCTGACGGCTTATACTGTATATACAGTAATTATGGGAAGCCCCCATCTCCACAAAATAAGATATTCTTTATTATTAATATTTAAAAAGAGGCAGAATAGAACATTTTCCAAAAAGAAGAAGCGGGGAAACATCTTAAAAGCAGAAAGTATCCCCATTCTGGTACAGGAAGCCTGAAGAGACTTGGCTATTGTATATTTTCATCCATTCAAAAAGTTGAACCACTCTATTCATAGACAAAGGACAGTCAGGAACTCCAAATAAACAACACAATAGGTAAGATTAACTCAGGCAAACACCTAGGATTTGCATTTCTCTTTTGTCTGCAGAGCCAGCCATGACCTCATAGGAATTTGGCAAAGTCATTAAAATATTAAAAGACATAGTGTTGTACAAGCAACTCAATCATAAAGTTCCAAAGAATGTATAAAAATCCACCTATTCCTAACCCCATTTGGCAAACCACCACAGAAACATATTGTCACTGTTCCCGGCTACTAAATAAAATGGAAAGCTCCTTTCATGCAGCTGCCTCCAATTCATTTCAACATCTTTCTCCCAGCTTGGAAAAGGACCAGGTTTTATTTCCAATGATATAAAGAGAAGCTCCAGGAACACATTACTGGATCTTTATGTGAGGAGTGAAAGAGATTAGTGTCTGGTTTGAGCCCCAGAGATTTGTGGGGAAGGGGAAGGGAAGCAAAAATTGATCACCCACCTGAGAAAACATAAACTTTCCAGTAACTAGAAATAAACAATAAATAATTAGCTCAGCTCCTAAAAACAAAGCCAGGTAAGATCACTCAAATCCAAAGCCAGCCTTAAGTAATACAGAACACTTGTGCAGAAGCTTTCAAGGGGTCTTAAGGAAGCTGATTAATTACAGGATAATAAGAGAATTCTTCTAGATATATCATTGGACACTTATAAATCTATAAAGAGTAAGAAACAAACGGTCATTTCTTGTACATACATACATAGATACACACATAGGCAGATGCAAGCAGTCAGTGATTGAAGAACTGCAATGAATAATTTGATGGAAACTATTCACCAGGTATGTGAATTTTCAACTTCGTGTGTAAAAAAAAAGGCAAATTCGTTGTTATAAATAAATTAAGAAAAGAACTGAAAATAATAACTAATATCACAATGATATCAGGAGTGGAAAATGTTGAAGGTCAAATTTTTGAGGTGACAAGTACGAAAAACCTTCAAAGCAGTTAATCCAGATTGAAAAAGATGGAAGAGCTGCTTAAGTTTTCAAAATATATGCTTCAAATGTATTCTCCTCGCCCCCAATCAGAAGCTCTTTCTCCAAAGGTTAAATTTTCTTGGAGGAAGAAATACTGATATTCAACAATATGATTAGAAATAATGAAACAGCTGGTTTGCAGGCCTTGGAAATGTTTTTACAGCATCTTAAAAAAAATTTGGATATCACAAACACTGGTAGATATACACACTGAGGTTAAGACAAGGATAACATGCCCTCGGCACAGAAAGATGGATCTGAATCATGGATAGATACTGTTTCATAGGTCATAGGTTATTTGGAGCGAAGCAAACTGTGCCAAAGAAAAAATACATTTATAAGTGAATTAAAATTTATAAAATAAACAGAAGGCAAGGCAGAATATTTTTACATTTTCTAAGCTTCATTTCCTAATTATAGCTTGAGCTTAGCATTTTATGGGAAACAAATATCAGAGCTGTAACTATAATATTAAGGAGAGATGAGCAATTAAAGAAAAGAATGATGTGAACATATGAAATGTAGTATATTAGTAATATGACTTGATGGCCCACAGTAAGTCAATATCCAGATCTTCCTTTCTATCACCATGCTTCTGTGCTTTTTCTATTTTCCTGATGTTAATAAAATTTTAAATTCTTGTTAATCGGTTCCTTCATTTGAAAAGCTAAATATTTCTTCTGCTGTATTTCTCAACTTCTATTTGGAGAAGTTTAAATATTTTTTAAATACATAAATCATAATGTGATCTCAACAATGCCCAAATATTTTGAAAATGCTACTTGCATAAGTGGTAAATTAATTGCAATACAACTAGTGTTGTCATTTGTTCTGATCTCGGCAATGCCTGAGTTAATTAGTGTAATTAAGGCACTCTGATTAAACCAAATAACAATATTTTAAGTAATGCTGTGTTCAAGAACCATCTTATTCATACCTATAATAACTCTTGGGAGAGAATCATAATTAAATACAGTGCCATACAAGGGTCTATACTGTATAAAGCACTGTTGAATCTAAAAGATTGATACTTTATGTGTGATTAATTGAAGTCAGTGATGAACGAACCTACTAGAGCTTGGGAGCACATGGTAAATGAATCTCCCCAACATCTGATACTTTGTGCCATAAAGAAACAATATATACTATAGATATAAAACTAACATCTTGTCATGCCTCAGCATTCCTCTCTACCTCCTTTGATGAATGAGGACTCTGCTGATGACTTGGGGGAGGAAGGCACCTAGCATCTGGCTGCTCCCCCCATGCCTCGTCTGCCCCCCCTCCCATTCAGCTAGATTGCCGGACATAGCAAGGGAAGGAGACAGGCAAGGAGCAGAGGCTGAACCAATGGTAGAAAATGATCAGCAGCTGGAAGACATGGAGTCAGAGCCTGCCACAGCTGATGATAATATGTTAGATGCCACAACAAGGAGACGCCTCAGACGGGAGCAGGTGATGTCACGACCTCACCAGCCGATTGGTCATTGCCGGGGGTGTGGCAGGCGGTCTCCACTCTCTGAAGAGGCTTAAAATGAGTTAGGAATCAACAGGCCTCTAGTTTCGGCAACTGATTGATTCCTGGCTTCTATTTTGACACCTTTGATTCCTGATGCTGGTCTGGTTTCCATTGCAGCATTCTTGATTCTGTCTTGGCTTCGGCTTGCTGCATTCCTGTTTCCTCCTCGGAGGGGCCTGTGTGTATTGCCAGCTTCTTGACCTCGGACTTGATTAACGACTAACCCACCTTCTGCTGACCCTCGTGACTCAGACTCTGGACATTGTGAGTCGTGTTCCAGTAACCCTTTCCTGGCATCTTCCCCCTGCTAGTCCCTGCCCAGAACAAAGTGGCAAGCAAGTACGAATGAAGCTCTGGTTGCATGAGAGGAGGACGCTTGTGTGCGAAACTCCCCTCCCGCGAGCGGAGGGTGCTAGTCCATTCACGCAAATGGAGCTTCACGTGCAAGCACAAGTACCCCTCTGCTTCCCATGTGAGTGGAGCTTTGCACGCGAGCACAAGCACCTAGTGCTCGTGCGCGAAGCTCCCATTCACTTGAGGGGAGGGTGCGTGTTTCCACCGTTCCCACAAGTAGAGCTGCGCGTGCTGCTGCCACTCGCATGCTCCCACTTGCTGGTCCAGGCCGCCAAGCTTGAACGATTGGGGACCGCTGCTCTACAAAAGAGTGCAGAGACGAGCAGTGAAGATGGTTAAGGAAATGGCAGCTATATATGAAGTACGGTTGCTGCCACCAAGAAGCGCTGTGCGTGTCAAAACTATTCTCCAAAGCACCCGAAGGCAGGACAAGAAGCAGTGAGTGGAAACTATGACTGCCATAGATGGGTTGAAATATCATATGCAGACCTTTCTTTACTCTTCTTTCAGAGTCAGTTGCTAAAACTGCAGCCAAGCTTGAAACCATTCCTACGACCTTTTTATTCCTTGGATTTATGCCCCTTCTCATGTTCCTTATCCCAAGTGGGAAAGCAGTTCTAGCTATCATCCTAATGAGACCTAGATCAAATCCTCAGCGATTTTTCTTGGTTGATGCCTTAAAAACCACCGCCATGTAGCTCGTATTGTCCATAACATCGCTCATCGCTGAAAGGGAGCACGATGGCTCAGTGGTTAAAGGCAACTTGCCAGCTCTAAAGCTGACAGCCTGGCTTCGAAACTCGAGCACTGCGCACTGGAGTGAGCTCCCGTTACCTGTCCAAAATCCAGCCCACCTAGCGTTTCAAAAACATGCAAATGCAACTAGATAAATAGGTACTAGCCCTCCATGAACCGCGGCGAATAATCATTCTGACCACATGACTATACAAATGTCTTTGAATAATGCGAGCTCCCTCGACTAAGAAACGAAGATGAGCACCACATCTAGAGTCAGATACAAACTGGATAGGGGAATTCTTTTTTTTAGCTTTACCTTTATACTGTTGAACATTCAAATATTTTCTAAGTAATAGTTCCGTTGGAGGAATTAAAACTTCATAAATATCGGTAAGCTCTCCCATTTCTTTAAAGTTAGAAAAAAGCAACGGATGTCTCCTTGTCTTTGAGGGTGTTTAGTGGAATCAAATGCCAGGGAAGAGTTGGTCTTCCATGCACAGGATGGGTTCAAGGGAAGACTAAGGTTCATGAAGTAGAATTTGAGCCTGGTCATTGGTGCCTCAAGTAAGAACTTGCGGTTGATTTGTCCAATGCTCCTTTTTTCCCCCTGCTCCCTCCTGGTCGTCCAGCGCCAAATGGCACCAGTTGGGCCTGGCAGACAGATGTTCGTAGCCAGGGAAAAGCCAGCTCTGGAGCAGCTTCCCCCCTTCCTCTTCAAATACCCATAAATTATCAAGTGCAGCAGGCAGCGCCCTCGGCTCCAGCCCTTATTCATCATTTTTAACTGCCTTTCGAAAGGAAAACCGGCCACATTTCAAGCGTTCAGCCTCTTTGACCAAAATCTGGATGCCAGAGCCGCCTTGGCACAGCTCGGCTGGTTCAAAAATTCCTCACAGAATTGTTTCTAAAAATACCCAACCCTTTAAGGTTGAAGATCTGTAAAAAAAACAAAAAATAACGAATGCAGACAGAAAGAAATGGCACGTCCAAATTATAGGGAGTAGTTCAGATACATTCTTGGGTTGTGCACCATTGTTGCTATAACGATAGAATATCCCAGGATGGATACTGTGTTCAATAAATCATTTTAAACAACGGTCAATGGGAACTTGATTCTCATCTAAATGGTTTGGAATTATTTTTGAAAGAATCAATTCATTATTTGCTTGCGTGTTTGCTTTATAAACACTCCAATCTATACAACTCCGGATGGTTGTCCCAAGAGATTTAAGGGCTGACCTTGGAACATTTTCCATTCAAAGCAATTGAACTTATCAGTGGACTCAAGTCATTTTATTCTTTATTAGGCTGCTGGTTCTTTCTTTGCAAATGTAACTGTACCTTCACAGAATAACCAAATCCGAAGGGGCCTTCTTAGGAGTCCCTCCTTAGCCTCTCTTCTAAAAATACGAAATATTGCATTCAACAATATTTCAAAATCTGGGTCTGAATTGGTGCCGTTATTTTCAGGTTCTCATTGACGTCCTCCGACTACATGAGCGGCTTTAAGGGCATCTGTATAAATAAAAAATGATAGGACTAGAACTTCTCGTTGTACAGCAGGCCTCAAGGACAGATGTGAATAAATCTAATAAAAGAAAAGAAAAAGATAATAAAATCAGAATCAGATAATAATCGGAAGCTGGTCCCTCCTAAGAATAATTTGTGAGCCATATCTAAGCCCTTTCCAGCTCTTACTTGGGAAAGGTGCAGGCCAAGGCGGGTGTGTGTGTGTGTGTGTGTCCCTGGCAGAGTCACCGGGTTCAGAGGCATTTAACATCTCCTTTCCCTCTGGAACGTTTCAAGAGCTTTTCCTCAAACAAATCTCTCTCCAACAGTTGCTACTGCAGTGATTTAAACCCAATGAGAAGTGACAAGATGTGGAAGTAATTCATCGGGCACAAAAGGTGGATCCTTCCTGGGTTAAACCCCAGTGTCAACAGGAAAGATAACTTGCCGCTAGCACAACGGATCCATGGTGACCGAATGCCTCCTGGATCAGAGGAAGCTGTGCAACCAGATAATCTGCGGACAAGCAGGTCACAAAGGATAGCATGCATTGAGAGTAACACCCCCCCCGATGTCCCTCCAACCTGTTACACACACACACACACACACACACACACACACACGGGATTCTGTTATGAGCTGAGTGGAAACAGGCGAAGAGAAGCAGGCATGAAGGAAACTACTGATCACCCTTGTCTGAAGCTCGTCACCACTTGGAAATTAAAGAATTGAAACTACAAAGTGCAGAGAAGAGCAGCAAAGATGATTAGGGGCCTGGAGGCCAAAACCTATGAGGAACGTTTGCTGGAAGAATGACATGATAACAGTCTTCCAATAATTGGGGGGCTGCCACAAAGAGGAGGGGGTCCACCTATTCTCCAAAGGCAGGACAAGATAAACATAGACTTCAAAGAATAATTAGAACTGCCGAAAAGATCATTGCTACAAAACTCCCCTCCATTGAAGACCTATACACTGAATGATCCAAAAAGAGAGCAGGGAAAATAATTATGAACCCCTCACACTCGGGACATAATCTGTTTCAACTTCTTCCCTCTGGACACTGCTACAGAGCATTGCAAACCAAAACAACTAGACACAAGGACAATTTCTTCCCTCATGTCATCAACCTACTAAACAGCTGACTTACAGGGCAGTGTAAGTGCGGAGGGTGTCCTTTGTGACAGGATGAAATGGCTTTTGTGACACGCTGTCCACACTTTATAACGCGATGATATGATGAATGTTACGTACTTTATGACTATGAATGCATTCTATGCTTATATACACAATTGATTATGCCTGTATATGGCTATATATAACGATCATGATTATGCGTATATATCCAAATGATTGTGATTATACTTATATATTCAAATTGTCTACGAATGTATCTTGATTGTATCCTTGTTATGTATGTATGTAGGTATTGAGCATGCTCACTGAAGACAAATTCCTTGTGTGTCCTGACACACATGGCAAAATAAAAAATCTGATTCTGATTTGCAAGGCAGACAGCATCTAGAACACCATCTTAGGCAATTTCATGTTTAGTGTCCTGTCATAATTTTACTAAAGTGCTTGGATAAGCATCTCCCCTTCACTACCCCATAGGTAAAGAAAGATTAGCTAAGTCTAAAGGGAGGCATGGAATAATACTTTAGGTGTCACCTAAATCTGTGAAGGAGCTTAATGGATGTTTTTATCTCACTTACTCTTTCATAACCCAGGTTATCTCATGAAGATATTGAGGTAAAACTGACAAGAGTTTTCTGTATTGAAGTCCTAGACTAACAATATGACCATAAATCAACATAATTATTATAAATGTTAGAATATTTTGACTTCAAAAATGTAAAGAGGCTTTAATTAACTTTGTATAAAATTTCAATAAAAGTTTTCATTTTTAAAATTCTGAATTAAACAACAACTCGGTAGGTAAAAGTAGAATTTACCACAATTTTGGGTACTGTTGCCTTTAAAATTCAGACACCCAATTTGGCATGGGGGGGAGAAGGGGGTGTTAGAAACTTGGTCTCTGAATGTAGGAGAAAGACTTTAATTTTGCAAAATGAATTCCCTCCCCCTCTCCCAGTATGAATCACAAATTGGGCAAATCAAGAACTGTTTATTAAAGGGCTCAAGTCTTTATATAGGTAGAGAAACTATTGAGCTACAATATTGGTATTGAGGTGTGTCAGAAAACAATAATAAAAGACACTGATTAGATGTTAGAAAAAACAGATATCTTTAAAATATGTTGGTTTTTCCTCTTTCCCAGTCAGCGCGGTTTCTTTGATGCTCACAACATGAAAGGACTCCAGAATATGCTCCCTACTGATTAATTTATGAATTAACTATTTTTTGGACATTAAAAAATGGCTGTGGCTAACAATAAAGCATGCTTTCCTGAACTTCAAAAGCAGATATGGGACATTACAAACATTTAAAAAAATTATAATGATACTTAGCATTCCAGGTAACAAAACCCCATTTGGTTCTCAAGCTATTAATAGTTTGCTGTGCCACTTTTATATTTAGAAGCAAGTGAGCAGTTAACATCTGAAATTGCATGGGATTTTTGGAGTGTTCTATGAGGCAGAACTAAAAGAATAATGGCAACACTGGGTGACAGATAAACATTAAATAAGTATAATGTATAATAAATGCTTCACTCAACTCCAATCTGGCAGCTAAGAAGTGAGCCAATCCCATATGGATTGGGTGGTCTTTTTTTGTTCTTGAAAATGTTCTTTGTCTCTAGTCAAGGAGGCAACTATTCTAGCTAATTTATGTTGTTGTGTAATTAAGTCTTCATGAAAGACGCAACAGCTCTGATTAATGTACAGACCACCCGCCCCCATGTTGTCGTAGTAACTGATCTAAGGCCAGCCCATTTTGCTAAAGTGGAAGTGACGTTTTGTGTCAATACAAGTATAGCAGAAACACCATTTGTTTATTTGGGCTTTTAATTTTGGAAGGAAGGCAGGAGGGAAAGAAGGAAGGGTTGAAAGAAAGGAGGATAGGAAAGGAAAAGAAAGGGAAGGGAAGGGAAGGGAAGGAGACAGGCAGGCAGATAGATATTTGGCTAAAATAGGGAAAGTTCCCTGAACTTCAAAAGGGGACATGGACGTCATTATAAAATGCTAATATTACTTTTATTAATAAATAAAAAACAATAACTAATGAAGCTAAGCTTCCAGGTAACACTATCTATCTGGATAATGTTACATGACTGTTCAAATGGACAATTTTGAGGCAGAAAAAAATCTTCACAAAGCTGAATCAAAAGTTCTTGCTACATCGGGCATTATTTTTACCACTGAAATGGAAGTAAACCTCTCTACTCAGATAGCAATGTTCATTTTGACTGTAGCTTGAGGTACTCAAAAGTAGCTGCATCAGAAGTAGCATCAGCTAGTTTTGGATTTGAATTCCAGGATACAAATGTAATTTCCAACTGAAGGTGACAAGCATTTGAGGGATTTGAAGAATGGAATTTGCCTTTAGCAGCAAATTGCTTGCATTAAGTTTTTCTTTTCTTTTTTTTTTTAATAGAAAAAGTTTTTATTGGTCAATAACGTACAAAACAATAGCTTACAATATGTGGAATTTC
>JANHFO010007146.1:0-17614 GCA_032468095.1 Pareas carinatus
TTAAGAAGTATGCACATAATCCATCAGGACCAATAGATAGGGATGGTTTTAGATTGTGTAGTGCCTTTTCAACATTGCATTCTGTAAAGTCAATGTGTATTAGATCATTGCAATTGATGTTAGTCCAATTAGGAAATGTTAGACTGGAGTCATTGCTGTTATTGAAGACTGAACTGAAGAACTAACTTTTACAATTTTGATGAAATAACTTTGAAATAGCAAATATATATAAAGATAGCATGTGCAACTTTGCATTTTTATAAAATATACAAACCTATACTTCACTTCCAAAAATACACATTAAAAATGGAACATTTAATCAAGCATCATGTTTCTAATTCTAATTAGATTAATTTATACTTTCAGGAAACTTCCTTTCAGGAACTCGTCTGATGATATAGTTTAACAGATATATTCCAAACTGGAATATAAATTCTTTTTTTCCTCTGTTCTCTGGAGCAATCAGTACTCAATTGTGATCATTTTGTTTAGTAATAGTGTCATTATGAGTAATAGTTGCTGAAATTGCAAGGATTTGCAGCAACGTCTGGACAATGTTGCATTAATTGAATTTTTCTCTACCCTGGGACAGACCCTCAATGCCTCATAAAGATGAAACTCATTCTTATAACTGTCAGATAAAAGTGTGATCAAATGACAATGGAAATAAATGGAAATTTAAAAAAGAACCATCCCTGTCTGACTAGCAATTTAAAGTATGTGACACTGCATTAATGGAAAGACGGACCCAACCACCAAACAATGTGACATCATATCAAGACTGTTTTGAAGCCAAAATTTTCCTTTTATTTGAAATAATAAGAACATTATATTTCATCAACACCGTCATTGCAATTCTCTTTTTGGAAATATATATTTAGAAGAGTATAAGAAGTCTTATTTTAAATTACACTGAAAGAGAAGTGGAGACTAGAGTATCAGCCTTAGTCACTCCCATGCCTCATGGAGCATTCCTAAATAACAGTAAGAATTGTTAGCCCTCATTTTATGACCATTCATTTAGTGACAGTTTAAAATTATGACAGTACTGGGTGTAAGTGACTTACTTGCGCATCCTCATGATCACGAGGTTATGATTTGAGTGCTTGGCAACTGGACATGTATTTGCAATGACTGCATTATCCATGGTGGTGTGATCAGCATTTGTGACCTTCCCAGCTGGCATTTGACAAGAAAAGCCAATGGGGAAAGCTCAGTTTACTTAACAGCCATAGTGACTCTCTTAGCAACTACAATGGGTCACTTAATGACTGTAACAAAAAACGGGTACGGTCATATGATGACTCAAGAATCACATCGCTTAGCAATGGTAGTTCTGATCCCAATTAGGCTTGTAAGTCAAAAACTATCCTTATTGGCGAGTAGTGGCACAAATACAAAATTGCACATTCTATATGTGCAAGCAAATCTGGTTTAACTTCAACATTTTAAAGCTAAAATCTTCAATATAGAGACTCCCTTGTAAGTCAGCATGCTCTAGTCTGCATCCCACCAACTTAAGAGGCATATGTAGCATACACACGGACTCAGTTAACTAAGAAATGTATGAATGTGAGAAAGCTGACTATCCATTCACTGATTTAGAGAAGGCATATCACAAGCTGAATATCTGAATTAATGAAAAGTTCTCTAGAAACACGAATCAAGAATGATTGCTGAATTCTGTAAAAGCAGTATATGTACACAGATAAATGAAATGTTTAATGAATGCTGAAACATAGAGCACAAGATGCATCTTAAGATCATATATTTTAACCCTTTGTTGTTTATCTGTTTATGGATATATTTATAAGAAATGCTTAGGTGTGAAGATTAGAGCTGTGAATGAAGACTTACTTTTATACGTAAGTAGTTGGCTGAGAATCCTAACAATTTTCAGGAAACCTTGATAGATTGCATTATGCAATCATACATCATGAAAATTAATGGATTAGATATCAGGGTGATAGGGTTTGATTGTATGATTGACAAAAAACTAAATTTTGTATACCTTCATAGAACAGTTATTGAAGATGGGAGGGAGAGAGAAGGCAGTAGCTGTAGATAAGTGTTTGCTTCTTCCCTTTTTTGCTATTTGGAATTTAGAGTCAGATGTATCAGGTAAAACATCAAATTAATGTGAATAGAGTGGGGATGAGGTACTTAAATTTAAACTAGAAAAGATAGGACCAGCAACTATCTGTTAAATGAATAAGAATTGAATGCAAAAACAATGCTTATGGAAATACAGTATGTTGATGTGGCTTGTTCAAATAAAGAAAATGAAGATTGAATTGCCAAACAAATATATGAAAAAGGAGTAAATAAGTCAAGAGGATGTGAGTAATTTTGGTTAGGATGTTGTTGATGAATTCTCAGAATGAAATGTGAGAAGTTTAAAGGATAAAAAACAATGTTCCATCCAGAATATGGATGTGGTGGAAACTAAGATAGTTTGCAAGACTAGAAAGGTCTGAATACATTATAGGATAAGAGCCCTGTTAATCTGTCTTAACAACAACAAATAATCAGGAGGAATCTGGTAACAACTTTTTAAACACATTTTATTAATAGACATAAGCTTTTGTGTGAAATGCAGATTACTTCATCAAATGCTAGATTGATAGATTTAAATTGGGATAGTGTTGATATAAACTAGTTTCACCTTTTTTTCTTTCTATGTGTCTTTATTTTCTTTGGCTTACTGCATCTTATTCCTCTTTGGTGTACTGCGTAATGTTTATTCAAAAAAGTATTATTAACATGATGGGAATCTATATAAATATTTTAAATTACCTATGATAAAGGACTCTTCTAAGTTGGTTATCTGTTCCTTAATTCTTTGATTTTATATATATATATTGTGCTATATTGAAGCTTGATTATAATAAATAGCAGACACACTGGTTGACTCTAAAACCGAGGAACTGTATCTATTACTAACTTGCCCATAATGAAAAAATATATATTTATGTTCATACGAGTCAAAGCATTTCATCCTTCCTTTTAAGAACACCTTTGGAGTGAGGGGCTTTGAGGCCATAGTATGAATTGATAAGAAATAGTTTGCTTCTGTTAATAAAAATTGACATACTTTCTGCTAGTATGAAAGAATTATAGTGTTCATTTTATTAGTCAAATGATTTTATTACCTTAGCGCGTCCTGTATTCTTGGTAACATATGAAATAGCAATTCACTTGAAATCTCAGCCTCAGACTAGAGATTAATAGCTGGAGTAGACATGTCATTTTAGAATAAGAACTAGTGACATTCTAGTTTTAAACAAAAAATGTATACTCCTGAAGTGCCCATTCATCTTAAATATGTTAAGGCTGTCGAAGCTTTTTGCTTTGAGAGAGAGAGAAAAGGACTTCCTGGTGATTTATTCATACTGTTTGCAGACGTATCTGTCAGAATAGTAAGGATATTGTGATGTATAGGTACTGTAAATGAGAACCTGTCAAGCGCTTTTCAAATGATTAGTCCATTAACTTCTTCAGCCATTTCGGTCATTTCAGAGCTTTAGGAGCAACCTTGTTTTTTGACCCAGTAGCACAAGAATAGTTTTCAACATTTGTCTAAAGACTAATAGCTTCCTTCTACAGCAGCATTTGCAAAGCTTTGAGATCTAGACTGCTTTTAGAAAAATATAGTGAGGATTGAGTCATATGTACCTATGACCCAGATATTGCCTGCCACTGAAGCAAATATTAACAATTTACTTTTTGTCCTCTCTGAGCAAAATATCCCTCAATCCACCATTGTTTTCACTCAAGTTCCTCAGTATGCCCAGAAGACTGGATGGTTTCATCCTCAGATGAGATTCTAGTACTTCAATGTGAACGTGGTGTCCTTGGATTCAAAGCTGGTTCACTACAACGGTGTGAATAAAGCTGACAAGGTCTAAAGTGCTAATAAACCTAACACTCAACTGAATTTGTTGGAAGTATTTTTATTTATATCACATATCTATTTTGTAAGCTTACATTAACATAGATACAGAGCTGCCACAATAAGATATAGAAATGCCAATTGCCAGTTTTAAACGAGAGAAAAGGAGATATAATGTCAATAACAAGGCTTGCTGACTTCACTCATGCGCATTCCACTCTGAGACCGGATGCCAAAACTATACTGCAACCCAGATAAGTTCAATTATGTAAATATATATGTATATGTGTGTGTGTGTGTGTGTATTGGATGGGGGGGGGTGAGTGCTACATAGAATTCTGCACAAGGCCACCTTGTGAGACAGCAGTTGCTCTGAATAGGCCTAAGGACTAGAGGTTAAGGATTTATTTGGATTCAGATTCAAATATTCCTTATTCAACACAATTCATTTGTAGCTCTTCAGAAGTGGTGATGATTGTTCATGGATGGTATTCCTGAAGATACAACACTTTCAGGCACTCTAGGCTGATGTTATCATTATGAATCTCTTGTTATTACTAAGATTCCCTTGCATGGACTTCTGGTGAAGATGGCTGGTCATGGACATCCTCTCAGGGAGGGGTCCCTGGGGGTGCAGCTTCTCAGTTACTATAGAATTCTTTCTGTTTATGATTTCCGGGGTCAAGGAGATCATTTAGAGTTTTCCACTGAAAATCTCCATAACAGCACAAAGTTTGCAAGAATTTTTCAGCCGGGTTCTGGATGAGACCTGCATTCCAATGACTGGAGGACGTGGACTTCAATCAGCTCATAGCTGAACAAGCAATCATTTGGAATTTATTTTTCAACAGACAGTAAGCCATGCATTTCACTTTTTAATCACTTTAAAAGACTGTTAATCTTTATTCAGTTAAAAGAGGCTCTCCTCTGCTACAGGCCATTATTCCTTTTTAAAGACGTGTGCCATGTTGGGAAGCCCTTTTTTTCTATAAAATAACAGGTAGAAGATTGTTAATCCAAGCCAAAATAAAGGAAGTGTGGAATACTTTTGGTGGCAGAAAGAAAAAGCTGATGGAGAATATAAGGACAGAAGTTGGGATTTTATCTTATTGCCCTTAGTAATTTATTGTTCTGCTATTGGCTGAAACTTCCTGACAAAATAAGGACAACAACATACATTCTTTGATCAAGGAGGTGCCAAGATGGTGGCTCAAGCTATTAAAGAAAAAAAGTAAAGATATAATCGAAATGTTTTTGAAAAAGATTCAACAGAATGTGGAGCAGTTTTATTCTGAGAAGGAAATTTTTTTCCAGAATACTACAGGAAAAATGGATCCAATTACCAAGATAAACTTACAAGCAGAAGACAAATCAAACACAGTTTGGAAATTTAGACCCGACACTAAAGTTGATTACGAAAAGCTATACATGAATCTTTTATCACAAGGGAAAGAAGAATTTGCAGACAATTCGCAAATAAATAGTCTAATTTGAGATTTTTTTTAATGTTGCTATTAACAAGTGGAGAAAAAGAGAAGCTTATAATTATTTAATTAGCATTCCAAAGAAGAAGAAGAATTTATTTTATGAAGATAGGTCGGAAGGAGTGACCTAAGCCTAATGAATTTATGGGAATTAGGACTGATTTCTCTGGGTTTAATTTTGTGAGTCTTAAGCTAATACTTTGAAAATATATTTTTCTTTTGAATATGATATCCCTTCATATACACTGGTTAAGTAACTAAGCTTGCGAAATGACAAGGAAAGTATAATTAGGAATACTTGCTTATAAGAAAAGGTTAAAGAAAATGATGTAGCAGTTTAACTTAACGTAGTAATGGAAATTAGGACTGATCTCTCTGGGTTTGATGTCTGTAAGTCTATTTTAATACTTTGAAAATGTAACTTTTCTTATATATATTCTTTCATATATAATGGTTAACAATAAAATATGAAAAAAGTGAATGAATAGTCATCCCATCACAGATAGCCATACCAAAAAATCTATAGCGAAACCTAAAAAAAACCCCCAAATCTAAGATTCTCTTGCATAAGAAACTTTGCTTAATGGAAGCCTAGGATTACACTACTAAAACTAACTGAGTTGTTACTTACAACTCAAATTGGTTTTTTTTAGTATAAGGACATTTACCCAGTCTGAGAACACAACAGATGTGTGAACAATAAACATGATACATTTACTATTGAAGTCCACATATCGAAGAAACTCTTGTCGGGAAAAGCTGGAATAAAGGTTCTGAGTTGGCAATTTCATTTTATTTCATAAAAACATCCAGCACTCCTTCAATCCGACTTGCTCAATGATAGTAGAATCCTCAGTTTTCTTCTGTATCGGGAACTACACATGCACCCACTTTCACTATGTATTTGCTAATTTCAGAATGCCGAGTTCACACTGAGCAACGAGGCCTTATGGAAATTCCAACCGAGTTTGTTGTTTCCTTTAAAAAGTCTCCCAGACAGCTGAAATTGAGAACCCATTAGATGAAAAGACATAACAATGTGACAGTTGCAAGCACCAAGATTTAAAAAAATCAAAGCTATTTATAAACTGTTATTGTCTACCTCTGCTTTGGCAATGCAAATACGGCTTTCTCTAGAGGGTGCTTGCTTGATGAGTATTGACAGCTTTTGATAGCTGGTGACTAGCTAGTGGCACACGCCTCCTACCTTGCCAAAGGATTGGAGGAAAGCCATGGCAGTTTAAATATAACTTGAAAAACAAGCCTGAGTTTTGATTGTTGCCATTTTGTGTTGCATGACAAGAACACTTAAAACTAAGAAGAATCTGCTAATAATTTGCATCTGAAACTAAGAAGGAATAAATGTACTGGCAAAAAAGTGTCTGCCTTAGTAAATAAGCAGGAAAGTGCAGGCACATCTAATAGAGTGAGGATAAACATTTCCAGAGTCAACAGCCCAATTCCACAGCTCCTGATCCTCCTGCGCTAAGTGGGCTCTAGATTCAGAAGATACTGTACTTCTTCATAGTCCCCTCCATTCTGGTATGGTCCATATATATATATATATATTCATGCATATACTGGCATTGTTAATCACTGAAATGGAAATATTAGGATTTTTCCATAATCCCACTAACCTCCTTCAGATGATGAATCATTAAAGTAATAATAAAAGGTTACTCAATGCCACATATCCCTTAAGAAGATGCAACTAATTATAATGTTTTTGCATGGAGGATGAGCCCTTCCAAAGGCATCTTGGTGTGTGGGGGACATAATTTATCTGATGAGCTTCTTTAAAACGAATTGCTAATTACATAGCTTTGTCCCTGTCTCTTTAACCAAATTTAGGGGGGGAGGGAGGATGTTCAGAGAAATTTCTAAAGGTCACTGTGAGACAATCTAGCTATTTTATGCTTCATTTGCTTGTATTTCTTAAAACTTTAGTGGAAACAAACTTCATGATTGCAAAAGGTTGCTTTCACTCTAGCTGCTTCTTCCAGCTGAATGAGCCCATTTCTTAAATGCTGTAGAATATTTGTCCCTTCCTTCCTTATTTACCAGGCTTATGCTTCTCCAATCAGCAAATGACTCCAGGCAGTTCACTTCTTTTGGGATTTAGGTTTAAAGTAAAGAAATTCATAAAAATAACAACCACAGAATAATTGATCCAAAAGAGAGAGAAAGAAAACACCAAACCACTGAAAAATCACCTTCCCCTATAAGAGGAGACATATCATCTTTCAGAGCCCAAACAGCCAATAGCTTTACTAATTGTCAAATGTATGAGAGATAGTCTGACCTCCAGGGAGATAGTGTTCCTAGAAAGCGAAGGTGAGGGGGAGTATGACTAGCAAAAGACCAAGGCCTCTGTAGATCAGCGGTCCCCAACCCCCGTGCCACGATCCATTTGGAACCAGGCTGCACAAGCGGCAGGTGAGTGCATGTGCAGCTCCATTTGCATGAGCAGTGGGGACTCATGCATGCGCATGAAGCTCCATTATGTATGCAGGAGTACCTGCCACTTGCACAAATGGAGCTGCACACACCCGCCACTCACACAGAACTATTTCCTCGTCTCCCCCCCTCCAGCCAGTCCACAAAACCAGAAAGGTTGTGGACCACTACTGTAGATGATATTTCATAAGGGTACAACAGAAAGAGAAAGACTACTGTTTTAGATATTTATAAGGCAAGGAAAAGCCAGAAATTTCATTTCCTTTTTTATTACAATCTCTACTCAGGTACTCATATCCCACCCACCAACTCATAATACAAAGCAATGCTTCACATGTCTTTCCAGCTGTATAGCTGAATAAAACTATGATATTTTCAAGAAGGAGCTACTATCCATTGAGCAATGGAGACATCTTTGGGTACATCCCGCCCAGTACAATTACACATACACCACAAGAATCTAGACATTCTGAAGGAAGCAAAAAATCCTCATGCTTTAGTCAATGTGAATGGGCACAGCTTTTCTCCCATTTCAATTTCCATATGACATTCAGAAATTATCATATATATGAGCAACTTTAGCTCTTCCCAAGTAAAAGAGACTCTTATTAAATTGAGAGAGATGGACTGTTGTTCTGCTAGATGAGATTAAAGTGTAACAATAATGGTGCTTATGTCAAGGGCTGGCTGGATGATCTCCAGGGAGCTCCCAGAGAATATTATTTTGCCTTGCACATCTGATGTGGGTCATCTGTTTCACGATGACTATTTATATATATATAGTGAATTGTTGTTGTGAGAAAATAGGAGGAAAAGGGTGTGTTGGATATGTTTTGCTGTCTTCAGTTACTTGTAAAATTAATAAAGGTAAGATATAAATAGGTGGGATATAAAGAGACATGGTGGCAGAGTAATTAGAATGTAGTATTGCAGATTAACTCTGCCTTCTACCAGAGGTTTGATCCTTGCCAACTCAAGGTTGACTCAGCCTTCCATCCTTCCCAAGTTGGTAAAATGAGGAGCCAGATTGTTGGGGGCAATATGCTGACTCTGTAAACTGCTTAAGAGAGCTGTGAAGCACTATGGAGCAGTATATAAATCTAAGTGTTATATAAATAAACAAACAGTTGCTTCTTGCAGCATTTGTCTCCAACAACTCAGTCCATTTCTCCATAGAAATGTCTCCTGCTCTAAAATTTCTACTCCAGTGCTTTGCCTTCCAGAGCTCTTGCATCTGGTGAACTTTCTGTAGGAGAGATGAACTGCTCAACTGCTCTTAAAGAAACAGGTAAGTTTAGCAAGAACTGTATGCAAGCGGACTGTAGAAACATGCAACTCCGAGCCAAAATTGTGGAGAAAATCTCAGTGTGGCTTCCAACTTTATCTTCTGGATGACCCTTCAAAAAACTGTACTCAGAGTTTATTGGACCCTTGCCTCTTGTGCAACCAATTAACCTATCAGTCATTCATCTGGAATTGCTTGCATCCATGAAGAGTCACCCTGTGTTCCATAGATTGCTGTGGTATATGAGGAATCTCCCTACAACATATGCTTGAAATTGGAATGGAGAGGGAAAATGCATAATGGAAAGTCTAGATGCAATGGGAAGCATTTGGAATATCTGGTTGATTGGGGCTGCATCCAGATTCACCAAGAAACCTAAACAATATCCACTCTGCACACTTGCTACAGCAATTCATCTAAAATTCTCAGGAAAGTGCCATTCCTGTGATCTGCCTCAGTTCCTCCAAAAAGTCATGGAGTTCCCAATGCCATGAATCTACCACCGAAGCTGGCAAGCTGCCAGATAGGAGGTGGAATCCCCAGATCCCTCTATATCTTTCAGACCCAGTGTAACATGTTAACATCAAAACTCCTACTAATCAAATACACAAAAATCCTCTTGGTCGAACAGGCTTGTCCATGTGTAACAGAAGTGATTCAAACCATTGCCTACATACTGTTTGTTGTAATTTACTTAGAGACATACAGAATTTTTTTATTTTGCCTCTTCTGCATCAATATTCAGGATGACCATATATTTAATATATAGAGTTCATATATATTTTTTATTCTAATGCTAGCATTACCAGTACTGTGACTAAATTCTGTGTGACTGAGGTTAAAACATATCATGGAATATCATATCCTGATTATGGTGATTATATATGTTTTTATGCTTTCATCTGGATCATTGATTATGATAATCAAGTCAGTTAAGCACAAGTTCACCAGTTACCTAATTATATATTGGAATGGATTCAGTAGATTTATTGGGGCAGCAATAATCTGTCCTTTGGAACTTCATAGTCTACATATTAGATCTGTCTAAGTGAGTATCTTTTTGTGAAGACCCAATAGCAGAGATTCCCTACTTGCTTCTCCCAGATTGCATAAAATCACTCTAGGTTACCGGTGTGCATTCCACAACATGCAAATTTGAGAACATTTGCTAAAAATGAACTGTAAATTAGCAGAATCTATGAATCTTATGTCAACTAATTCAATTAAATGCTTGCAGGACAGAACGTAGAAATACCACCATGGAAATACTCTTAAATATCTGGTGCCCATTAAAATGCTTCAGCCCAAGTGTTGCAAGATACTACATTTGTTTTTGTTGCAGTTTTTAAATATGTATCAAGAAGATTTCAAAGAGAAATCTATTTCTGCACAAAATAGCTTTCCATAAGAACATTTGGTTAATATTGTATACAAATATGTAATCGTGTCATACATAAGTTTTGATTTAAAATATCATGTTTGTCTCCTTGTTATATTGAATTAATTTTCCCCATTTTCAATCTAGAAGTCAATTCTAATTTGGTACATTGTTTATTTACTTTCTTTTTGTACAATCAAGAATGAAAGCTGAATCAAGATACTATAATTTTATATGGCAAGTAAACACTTTTAATTCACAGAAAGTGAATACATTTCTTTTCAGCATGGCAAGCAGTTTTCCACATTTTAAAATTAAAATCCACACAATAAGATGAAGATGTCTACTGGTTCCTCTTTTAAATTTTGATGGTTGCTGTTGCAAATCATTATATTTGTACCAATCATTATTTTGAATTGAAAGATTTACTTCCACTTTATTTGAATCTAGGTGGAACCAGGAATTGTTGGCTATAGATTGTTCATACTGATTCTTGCACTACTAGAAAAAGCTGAATTTCTAAAACAGGCATCTTTCTCAATGTACATTTACTGACTGAATTTCCATTTGCTCCATCTTAATAATAAGCATAGATAAACTTCTTATATTATCACAACGTAGTGCCTGGTAGTTTCACAGCCTTCTCCAACTGAGAAGGTATCAAAGTGGAAAATACTGTCACTGGAAAATATAATTTGAAAACTACATTGCTACATGGAGAGGTATATTCTACCAATATGGAAACAAATAGAATACACTATGATAACTGGAGAATATCAAATATTAGCCATAGATCCCCTGTCCTTCCACAGTTGGATCACTGATATATGTGGAGTAGACACTTTGTTCATTTCTCATTCCAGGACGAAATGGATAATATAAGCAACTGCTATTCCATTGTCTGTAGATAATTCTCTTTATCCTTATCTTCAAATCCTTTTATGTTTCAGCTTAAGTAATAATGATAACTTGATTTATAAACTGATCTGTCAAGTCTAAGAGTCCAGAGATCATCCTTAGTACAAGAATTAAAATAGCCATTGTAAGATTCCAACTCCAGCTACTAAAAAACCCCATAATGTTTATCCTCCAGAGATTATGACATCCACACCTTGGTAGTCCTGTATCATACTGTGAGCCTTTCTCAATACGAAGGTCTTCAAATGTGCTGGATTATAAAGAGCCAGGTAGCACAGATGTGTAGATTGTGAACAATGAGAATCATAGTTCAACTCATTTCAACACCACCAGACTGGGAAGATCTAATTTAAGCAATACAACCAAACAGGTCTGATAATATGATTTTGGTCTTCATGGTGAATAGGTAATATCTAAAAAGTCAGTGTGTTGGTCCCTTCCCTAATCCAACCATATTGCTGATGGATGGATTGTTGCAGTGGATACTAGCCACAATATTCCATCAGTGGATCTACAGTACATGCTTCATATTGTCTTTATGACAAGTATCTGATTGTGGACTCTCCCTTTCTTTTATCCACTTCTGATTTATTAAGTACATGGAAAGGTCCTGCTTCAAGGTAACTTGTTGTAATCACATATCTCCTACAATTAAGAACGTAGACTGACTATTCTCCCATTACAGATGTGAATTAGAGAACTATAATAACCACGATCTTCTATACATTCTTTGCTGAATTACAGTTTTCCATTTGTAATTTAATTCATATCTGTAATGGAAGAATATTCAGACTTGAATAGGAAGCACGACTCTTTGGAGCTGATGCACCAACAGCGAGGAGCAAGATTAGCTCTAATTAGTCTCCTATTATGACAATCCACACCTTTCTCATATATTTATCATTGGCCCATGTATGGTTGGAAAAAAAAGATACACAAATATGGCTTTTTATGAGCAACTTTGTTTTAAACAAGGATCAAACCCAACTATCTGTCACTCAAGGAAACACCTCAGTCTTTTCTTTAAAATGAAATCCACATGTCCATAGACTGCTAAATCTGAACTACAGCACTCCGCCGTTCTATGTGATATTCCTTATGAAGAATTACCTGCAGAGAAGCCAGCAAGCAGAAGGAGGTGGGGAAGTCATTCAGAAATCATCCAGGAGAATGAAACAATGAATACACAGACACACAGACACAGACACACAGACAATGATTCTCACTCCTCTGCTTCTATTTCACCATCCAACAAAGATCTTCTTCCAGGGTGTTGCCTCTTCTCTTCATTGTGGCTTTTGCTTATCTTATCTAGCAACTCTAGCAGCAGGCTACCTTTGCTGCATTCAGAGGACTCCTGGGGGTCACAGAGAACATTATTGTCTGGGGGCTGTGAACCCAGATACCTCTTGCCTGGATGCTGCCGCTTCTCTACGGTTTCCACACTCTCAGTCCCATCATCCCAACCTCGCTTGCCAGGGTGCTGACGCTTGTTGTAAGGCAAGTACCTCTTCCCTGGATGTTGCCTTTTGGACAATTCATTCAGATAAGCTAGCTGACTGCTTGGAATGCTGAGGATTTGCTCTGAGAGGGATCTTCTACCAGGATGCTGTCTCTTCTCCAAATCCATTACCATTCTCTTTCCAGGGTGCTGCCTTTTGGTTATCCAATCCAGTTGAGAAGCATCCGGCTCTGTACAAAGAAAGGTTTCACATCACTGCTCATTTGAAAAATTGCTAAACAGTTCTTGTTGCAAGTTATAATTATTTACTTTGACTCAGGAACAGTTAGGCAAAATAGTCGGCTGTAAATTGGTAAAAAAAAGATGGTGGTCAAAACAAGGGTTAAAAAAAATAATATTTGAAGATGGATTATAGGTAAGTGAATAGACGGAAGAACAAGACTCTTTATTTTGTGGAGCTGACAGGATCTTTGAGAATATTTTATGGCTACTTTTGTGAAATGGCTACTATAGTAGGGCTTGTCCATTTGCAAAATGGCTGCCATAACCAGGTATTAAATGCCAGTTTACCAGAATGTTACCTGCATTCCTCAAACCCCCTCCTCCCACAGATTGCACCTCCCCACTTACAACTGGGCAGGTGGACTTTGAGATTTTGAAGCATTGAATTGTAGGTGCTCATCACTCATGCATTGAATTGTAGCTGTCCATTATTGGGCACAGTCAAGTATCCATAGATGTATGGAAAACTACTTAAAAACTTATTCAAAATGTAAGAACTCAAGAAATATCATAAATACCTTTTCCAATATTTGATTGAAATGTGTGACTAAAGAACATTAGTTGAATTGATTGATTAGAAGATACTTGGAAAAGTGGTAAGAGCATTCCTTTGAAGTAATGACTTGACATATCACTATTAATAGAGGAAAAGGTGGGACTCCTTCGGTATCACTAACACATTGACATTAAGATAATGTTGAATTCACATGGTTAGATTCCATACACTCATCAAACATGGTCTTATAATAAGTGTTAAATTTCTTACACAGTGATTTGTTTATAGGCTCAGCAGATGCAACCTGATATAGTCTAATAGCAAGAAACAATTTTCTGTCATTACTCTGCAGGAACACCAATTTGCACACGGCTGTTTATAAAAATTCCTTCCTTCACCTTTCACTAGACTTCCTCCATTTAGATAGAGGATCAGAAAGAATATTCAAACATATATGCAGAGTTCTTTGGATATATCATTTGCCATTAAATCCATTATCAAAGCCAGTATGACAGAATGGAGACATTAACCCCTGTCTGCCATTCCGTCAGATGACTTTCCAGGCAAACTTGTAGGTGATAGCAAGAGTCTGGGAAAAGAACCAAAAACGTAAACCTGATGGGGGCAGTGAGTGCTTGAATTGGCTAAGAAGGTGATGTGACATTGGTTGTAGGAAGTTTGGAAAGGGAGAAAAAGAAGAAAGATAGCAATCAAAATACAGGCTGCAGAAGATTGCAAGGTAATTCAAGATCACCTAAGTGAAACTGGCATGGGGTCATTATAGAATCTGTCCATCCTGCACAGATAACCTGCAGAAGAAAAGGATCCAAAGACACCAGAGGGGAGGGATGTCCAGCTAAGTTTTAAATGAAACCTTTAATTAATTCACTGGGGAATTTAATAGCAGCTGCATTTTAGGACAGGAACAACGTCATGTTATCAGAGGCATTAGTATTGCTGACAGGGATCTAGTTAATCTCAGAATAATAGCACAATTAAGCCATTAAAAATTGTCTGCATTCTCTTTTCCTTTGAAGGAATAGATGGAGGCAAAGAGGAAGAATTATAGTTCTGCCATATGCATCCACTGAGTTCTGCTTGCTTAGTTATCTGCCTGGAAAAATAAAGCTTTCCACTCAAAAAACTGATATCTTTCTGCCTTTGTTAAATTTGGGAGAAAGGAAATGATTGATACGGTTCACATGAAGGCCCTTGTGTTCTGTATTTGTCCGATCAATCCTGAAAATTCCTGATAATTGGCCAATCCATAAGGTAGAGTGAGCCTTGTACAGAGATGTCGGGAAACATTGGAAAACAGAAATGATAACTTTCTGTATCAAAGCCACGAGCTGCCTACTCCTTTTAGAGAGCAGAGATATATATGCATGTCGCATAGCACAGTCTCACCTGTACCTCTAAGCTGCCCAGTTGCATCCCAGGGAGTGTAGTGAAAAGCATTACATCACTCTTACCATTAAACTAAAAATCAACAAGCAGTCATTAGCTGAATGTTGACTTCCCTGAATATTATTTGTTCTTCAGAGCTCTTTCCCAACCCTTCTTGGAAGGGCCAAATATTGAATTTTAAAAATATAATATCAGCGTGTTTATTTGAATGTTGAATATAGCGGAAAATAAAGTACCTTTTCCCAGGAAGACTAATGCAGTCTTCCCAAAATTGGTGTCCTCAGTAGATGATAAATTACAACTCTCAAAACCTTCCACTGGCATGCAACTTAAATACTTAGGATTTCAAACTTGCTTTAAGATATAACATAACTTTTTCCCCATTTCACCAACCAAGAAACGTGTGCCTTATATCTTAACAGCTCTCTTTCTCCCCCACCCCCAAAATGGGGAAAGTATTGGGCATATACATAAATATGAAATGAACTTCATCAGTTATGTAACTGTAGAAGTGCTCGTGTTCATATTTACCTTTATCCAGATCTTCTTCTGCATCGTCTCCCTTCTTGAAAATGGAACTTAAGATGAGACTTTCTGCCTCTGGGGAGAGGTTATCAAGGAGACTCTTCTCATCATTGTCATCTTCTTCTGGAAATGGCTGCCCCAAGTTGACACACACACTAGTAAAAGCCAGGAATAGAAACAGCAGCCGCTGGCAAATGGAGATGGACATGGCAAGGCAAGTTCCTATAAGCAGAATGGGGGGAAAATGGATTTTAAAAATAGTGTAGAAACGCAGCATTCCTAATCACTTGGAAAGAAGTGATGGGTGGGCTATTCTGTTTTTATTCACTTCTAATGAAGCTACCTATAGGAATGATTATTTATCACTTTTATTTTCTGTGAGATAACTTAGGTTTGCCTAAATATCTTCATATGAATTTGAATGTTCCTGTCTAAGCAAAGATTAGGGCAATTGCATGAGAAAACAGTCTGATTTATTCTTCTTTAAGCATGTGGTTTATCTGAATCCTATTCACGTTAAAGACGTAAGGCTAAACAAACTTTGTATTAACGCAGCAGAACAAGTTCTATGTCATATTATATACACAATTTTTAAAAAATGCTTATACTTGAAGTGGAATACCTGTATAGAATTATTATAGCATGAATACAATGCTTGCATTATACTGTGCTGCCAAATGATGCTTTAAATCCACATGGCTTAATTACAGTTTTCATGAAATCACTCAGTATTTTTTACTTTAGTCAAACAGATTCTAATGTTTTCTGAACATTTGAAAAGGAAAAAAAAGCCGTTCCTTTGTAAACGCTTAACTAAATGACTTAAAATGCATTTTAACTTTGCTGGCAAAGTTAACACCAGTTGTAATTTTAGATCACTTCTTTCTATCTTATTCTGTGTTGTGAGCAAACAATTAAGATTTATCCTTTTAGATGAGAATCAATAGGGGAGAGACAGAGGGAGGAAAGGAGGAAGAGAGATTGTCATTTTCATACACCTTCAGGTTGAAAGGGTTGCAAAACAAGATTCAATTTGGAAGGTATATTTTTCCAATTCTGTAAATAGCCTGCTTTATTAACTACCAAGAACAATTGAATAACAGCTGTAGATAAATCTGTGAGATGTTCATAAGAAAAGAAAAGTTTAATAGGCAAGACAGCCTGCAGAGGGAAACTAACATGAAATTTATTACCTTCCTTCCAGGTGCTTTAATCCTTGGTTCAGTATTGAAAGAATCGCTTCGACTCACTATCTTCCTGCAGCTACTTACACGTTTCAGCTTCAGAGTTTCCTTCCTCCGTTGAATCACAGATGACATCCACCAGAAGTGCTCCTGAGTTCTTTTGGGTAGATTAAGTCTTCCTCCCTTCTTATAGAGAGCTGCCTCTGGACCAATTATGCAAATAGTTGTGAGGTAATATATGTGATGTACTGTCTTGCTCCTGCCTCCTTTCATTGATGTCAGGGATCTGAAATTTGTGCGCATGTTAAAATTCTGACAGTTGTGAGCTGACCTCACTTCGCTAAGGGTTGCTAGAGAAGAATTGCTTCAGGAAATAAGATAAGATGAGGGATATGCCCGTGTGTCTGAATCCACATGAACATTAATTATGTCAAACAATTGTTATGAGCCAAGCCCAAGCAGGTCATTCATGAGACCTGAAGAGAAAAATAGAATCAACAAATGGTATGATTTGCAACTTCTTCTTTTTTCATGGTGTCCTCCTATCTGTGAATTTGCAGAATACAGGATAACAGAGTTGGAAGGGACCTTGTAGGTCATCTAGCCCAACCCCTTGCTCAGCAGGAGACTCAGCAGGAGACTCTGAGAAGTGGGTGTCCAGTCTCTTCTTGAAAGCCTCCAGTGATGAAGCACCCACAACTTCTGAAGAGAAGCTATTCCACTGGTTGATTGTTCTGTAGTGACGCAGTAGTTAGAGAGCAGTACTGCATTCTGTTAACAGTCGGCTGCCAGTAAGTTCAGCAGTTCGAGTCCCACTAGCTCAAGGTTGACTCAGCCTTCCATC
>JANHFO010007146.1:31907-47404 GCA_032468095.1 Pareas carinatus
GAGATTCCATCTCCGCCCCAGGCACTTCAAAAAGCCACAAACTGAGCCACGGCAACGCGTGGCCGGGTCAGCTAGTTCTATATGAAAGTATTTAATCCAAACCACAATAAATATACATGACTAAACTAAAGATGTTTTCTTTATTAAGACCGACTCCAGCAATTCAACATATCACGTCATTCTTCTGGCAATTACGTATAATAATTTGCCTCTGCTGTCAACTTCTCAGTGTCTCTGGAGTAACGATACTTTTAATTAATTAAAGTTTTTAAGTAATTAATAATTCTTGTTTGTTTCCCTTCCAAGAAATAACCAGGTCCAGGCCTGGCTATGGTCAGCTAGCGCCTGCTACCTAGCTGGGCATATCTGCACCGATCCTGGTCAAGTGAAGAGGGAAAGTTGTGACAGGACACCTGGAGTTTTGAGCAATACGTGACACAACTATGCAGCTATATTTGTTTTCTAGTTCAGGGCCTCAACTGGCATTTAGAGAGAAGGCACAGGATTAAATGCTACTCTTGATTTTCCTAGACGCAATTAAAATACGCAGCAGAGGGCCATACATTAAAATACTGAGCCCATTTGCCACCCCTGACTTCTTCAAATAATAGAAGAGTAACAACAACAGCAGTCTTCCACTCTGAATTCATTCTTTCTGGATGGTCAATTTTGCCAAAATCTTGAGAGTCAAATGAGAAGCAGGAAGGAGACAATATTTAAGTTGGGGGGAATTCGTATGGGGTCAAAGAGTTAAATGTCACCTGCAGGTATGTGATGGCATGATAAGGAGACTTGATGGTTGGGTAAGAGGTCAATCCTGACTTCTCTACTGATATTGGTCTTGAGAGAAAGGCTTTCATCATTATGAGTAGAAAATAGGGGAAGGGGCACAACGGGTTTTAAAATGTATTTTAAAAATGTGCAGAACGCATAGTATTTAATTTATTGCTAAAATTACGCAAAGGTACAGGATGATGTAATGCTATCCCTTAATAGTGATGGAACTCTATGCTGATTCTCCAATTTCATGAACCTACTAGGTTAATATTTTAGCTTTGCTTCTATGATAGGAATCATAGCAGTTTATAGGAGCTTTTCGGGTGCTCTTCCAAACACGGATCAGATGCTGGCTGCAGCATGGACTACATCTCATGTGAGATTCTTCCCCGAAGCTGCTAGCTGGTCACATAATGGAAAACAAGTGCATCAATCCTTTAAACAAATAACTTTCTCTCATTGAAGCTAATAGCTACTTTGGAGTAGCATATAGTACAAAGTGGAAAATGTAATTAATTTCTGATGTAACCTTCAGCCAAATCTCTTCCTAAGGTTGCATTTTTTCCCCAAATAACGCAACAATTCTGAATCTCATATCTATTACTTGTCCTGACCACACTTTGATAGTATGTCTGAGCTGGAAGGAATTTTGAACACCACCTGGCCCAAACCGCTGCTCAGTGCAGGAACCATCAAAGCCGGGGGTCCCCCATGGACAGCGCTGGTCCATGCCATGCTAGCAGCTGGGCTGCACACACAAGCAAGGCCCCATCTCGGGGTACTGGTATCATGCGCAACCACGCCCCCTCCAGTCTGCGGAGAAGCCTCTCTCCACGGAAGCAGAACCGGGTGCCCAAAAGGCTGGGGGCTGCTGGTCTAAGCCACTCCCAAACGGTAGTCATCCAGTCTCTATCTGAAAACCTTCTGTGAGGACGAGTCTGCTGGTGCTTTTGTGCCGTTTTTCCGGAATTTTTATTCCTCCTAATATTCAGTCTCAATCCATATTCTTAATTTCAATCCAAAAGAGGAGGAGTAGAAGTCGTGGTGATGCAGTGGTTAGAGCACAGTATTGCAGGCTAATTCGGCTGGCTGCCAGCAGTTCAATCCTCACTCCCTCGACTCGGCTCACCCTCCTGCCTTCCGACTTTCCGGGGTCACTGAAAGGAGAGCCCAGATGGTTGGGGGCAATATGCTGGCTCTGTAAACTGCTTAGAAAGGGCTGTAAAGCACTGTGAAGTGGTATATAAGTGCTATTGTTATTGCTAAAAGGGCAGCACGTTGTGATTGGTCTCACTGTTCTCATTTTGTTGTGACTCAACAAAAGATGATGAAAGCTGCATCTGATTACAAGTATTAGATCATAAGTAGTAGAAATAAGAATACAAGTTGGATTCATATATCACACTGTGGGGAATTCCCGCCCCAGGATAAAATATTCCTTATTCTTAATATTAAAAGAGGCAGAATGGAATATTTTCCCTGAAGGAGAGAAGAAAGATCTTGAAGGAAGAAAGCAGCCCCCAGGTTTCCTGCTACAGACCGAGTGGCTGTAGATGCTGGCGTCCCGATATAGCCAGTTGTCACCAACATCGGCTATCGGGGGCGATACATTGGCCCCTGCGGAAAGGGCCCGCAACTTAGGCGTCCTCCTGGATGCACGGCTATCTTTAGAAGACCCTATGACGGCCATGGCCAGAGGGGCTTTTTATCAAGTTCGCTTGATTCGCCAGTTGCAACCCTTTCTCGATCGGGACTCCCTATGCACGGTCACTCATGCCCTGGTCACTTCTCGCCTGGATTATTGCAATGCACTCTACATGGGGCTCCCTTTGAACCATACCTGAAGGCTGCAGATGGTCCAGAATGCGACCGCGCAGGGGATTATGGGGGCTAGTGACCGTGCCCATGTGACTCCCCTGCTGCACAAGCTGCACTGACTGCCTGTGGTCTTTTGGGTGCGCTTCAAGGTTTTGGTTATGACCTTTAAAGCGCTCCATGGCATGGGACCAGGGTATCTGCAGGAACACCTAGTATCAGCCAATATCTCCCACAGTCTAGTACGCTCACACGGACAGGGCCTCATCAGGGCGCCATCAGCCAGACAATGCCGGCTGGTGACCTCCAGGGTGAGAGCCTTCTCTGTGGCAGCTCAAGCCCTGTGGAACGAACTTCCTCCGGAAATATGGACTATCTCAAATCTCCGGGCCTTCCATCGTGCCCTAAAGACCTTATTATTTACCCAAGCCGGGCTGTCCTGAGCCCTCTTTTACTTTGAATTTGGTTTTAAATTTTTTAATTGCAAATTTTAACTTTTAGTCAGCCGATTTATTTAATGTTTTTAAAGGTTATAAGTGTTGTTGTTTATGTCTGTGTTTTTATCATGGCTGTACACCACACTGAGTCCTTTGGGAGAAGGGCGGTATAAAAATCAAAACAAATAAAAAATAAAATGTAAGCCATGACAGTCACTTCAAAGTTGAAGAAGCAAAATAAGAAGAGGCCTTTGAATACGGTTTTGGAGAAGGGACAGATAACCAGGGAGAAAATCTACTGTATGTGATTGCTAGGAGTAAAAAACAATTTGATGGCACATCATTGATATTAACATTTTCTTCTTTCCTTGATTTCATTGGGAGTTATGTGTTGGCTTTTTTTTTTTTAACTTGGAGGTCTGAATTCACATCTATCCACATTCAAAAAATTCAGTCCTGGAAAGAGAGAACACTGGATTCAGGATGAATAAATCTATCCATTTCAATCTGGTTCTTCTTTCTGCAAATCTGCCACATTTAGCTCAACTACAAAATTCAGAGAACTGAAATTTTTGAATGACAGCTAAATTGCAGTTTTAAAGCATGGAGATTAGATAAGGTCAAAATGCTAAAGGCGGCATGCTGTACTTATGTTTGGGAAGTATTCAGCTAAAAAAAAAGCTATTAAAATGATGTTGAACAGTTGTGGAAAGCTGTAGGAACTTGTTGAAAGCAGTAAAATCAATGGAAGGAAATTAATCCAGATACGTTAGATCCACACTTCTGCAGAGTGGAGCTCATTATATGAAATTGGCTATATGTAGAAATAAGATGATACCATCTAATCAATATAGAATAAGATTGGAGAGGCAGGGATTAATTCTACCACCTCAGTTACTTTGTTTATGGTCAATAACAGATTCAGTTTCCTGAACATTCATGACTTCATTGTGTTTTATTATTGTTCATGATTATTTTTGGTGTCACCTCATCCCCAACAACAGAAAGCTGGAATCTATGGATAGTTCTTATTCTGATCATTTTAAATGCATATCAGTAGAAGAGAGATCTACTGATTATAAATACAGTATTCACACAAACACACAAACACTTGCATATCACAGCCACCAGAAATTTGAGAATAATGGACTGGGATGTTTCTAATACCTTCTCTTCTGGTTTTATGTAATCTCACACCATGGAATATTAGTTCTGCATAGTTAGCAAGAACTGTGATATTGCAGGTAAGACTAATTTCCAGGAGAGGTAGAAACGACATCTTTAAACTGCATATCGGCAATTAGCTATAACATCAGCCCTGTTCCCATACTTGTGGGAGTGATGACTTCTTTAATTGAATCCATAAAAAGAAGTGCATGAGACGCAAGTCTTGGTTATAATATTTGCACAACTGTGAACTTGGATACTTTATTAGAAGCAATCAGAAAAGGCCAAGGAGACTCATTGTGTGGAGACTTTAGTTATAGATTTCTTTTTACGGTAAGGGCAAGAAAAAAAATCATCAGTTATACTTCCCTTTCCCCGCAAGCCTTACATTTCCCATGATCAGATATTAAACTATTGAGCAGAGTTCCCCAAGGCAGGAATTCTTAGGCAACTTTGTTCTCAGATCCATACTTATATGTCCTTAAATGAAAGTCAGAAGTATGCCTTACTTTTCCTCAAGTTCTATTATCTCAATTTATATATTTGCATTAAAAGTAAGACATATTTGACTAGACTCTCCAATAACTTTCTAGGGCTTGAAATCAGTTCACATGAACAAAATGGGGATCAGTATAGTTTGCTCCTTAACCAACCAAATTGAGCTCTGCTTGCCCCATGTTCAGTGAATTCATGTTGTGAAATTCGTACTTTCTATTGAGATCATTTTTCAAAAAAGAAAAAGTACAATCCCTTGGGGCTGGATAAGAAGCTATAAATACCACACTGTACCATATCTGAAAATGGCTCCTTAGAATTATTTAGAATAATTGACGTTTTCATTGACAAGGTCAACAGTGATGGAGAAACCTTCATAAATGACAACTTGCACACCACTTCCGATCTTCTTCTTCAGCACTCAACCTACAGACATACTATAGTTCCCTATGTGATATATATTTGAAGGGCCTGGCCCAAATTGATGAGAAACACACCAAGGCCATGCAATAAACATCAATATAACCAAAAATAGGGATAATCAGAAATTGCCTATATTCCTCTTTCTCCAGATTTTATAGTCACATCACACGTCTCTTTTTTTTCATTTCATTGTGTTTATTAACTCATGTTAATAAACTTGTTAATAAACTCTGTACCATTTTCTTCTTTTACAGGCCACATTGCAGCTGCCAGATATTTATCTTTTACTCACTCAAAACTTACACATAATGCTCTTTTGTAACATGTAAATTTAATCTAGATTATCAACCCTGCACAGGCAGCATTCTCCATCAATTGGGAGATCTTTCAAACCATATGCCACAAGTAGAAGCAAAATCCAGGTTTAAAAAAGCATGGGCAAGATATTTAATGTAAGCTTATATTGTGAAATGCAAAAAATGATGTGCAACTCTGAGTGGGAAGATCATGCACATTTATTAAAGCAATAATTATTTACAAAAACAAAGAACAAGACAGCAAAGAAAAGCAAGGTCTTTTGTGGGTGTTTTGGAATGCAGAGTGGGAAAATCTAGGCTCCGGTTCGCTGTTAGGATCTTGGTACCATAAGAAGGAAACTGAATTGTTCTTAGTCTAGAAAAACATTGTATTGTTGGAGAGAACCAGATTTTCTGAGGAGGCACCAGTGCTGGAAATAGCCATTGTCTCCTGTTAAAGAGAGGTGGAACATTGAAAATGCAATGTATAAAGCTTAATGGACATTCTGCTTAGTCATTGCCCTAAAGTAATTGAAACCTGAGCAGGTCCAGACTGCAGGGTTATTAAGCATGGGAAAATGGCTATTGCCCATTGGCTGCTGCCTAGGGGCCGTTCTGTATATAAGCCTGTTTGCACAGTAGTTTTTGCTGCTTCGGTTTGATACTGCCTGTTGACTAGTATGTGTTTGTCTTCAATAAACCTGTTCTTGTTGATACCAACCGACTCTTTAATGCCTAATGAACTGAGAACACAACAGATAATATTGAAGCATCTGCCCTTAACTGACTATGGAAGGTCTGCAGTTTTGTGCAGTGACATTGTTGTCTTTCCCCCTGAGGATATCTATCTCAGGCAATTTCATGGGCCGAATCCCTGCAGCCCTTTACCAGTTTCATCCTTCTTGAGTTGGGATGCATAACATCCCTCCCTTTTGAGCTAAAAAGGATTAGGAGGGTTGTTTTAAAGGCAAGAATGGTTCCTTTGGGTTTGACAGGATTGTGTGAAGTGGGAAACTGAATCTGGTCTCTGTCACATTTATAAGGTCAGGAAAAATGTTTTCAGTTTGTTAGCCACAACAATAAGATCCGCAGTCTCACAAGCCAATATAATGTAGTCTGCATAGGGTAGCACTGACCCAGAGAGAACTGGTGAACAATCTGGAAGCTCTCGATTTTTGGCTCCTGTTCAAGGGACAAGGGACAGATCATTTGCACATTTAAATCTGGTATGCCAATTACTATCCTTTCTGGATTGGGAGGCGCTGCTCATAATCATTCTGCCTTGGTCTATCTCAAGTGGAATACTACAATGCAGTTTACATGGAGCTGCCCTTGAAGAGCACCCTGGAGCTGGTCCATGATATACCTCTGTTCCATATGTCACATTGGCTTCTAGTATGTTTTCAGGAACAATTAAAGGCACTAGTTGCCACCTATAAAGCCCTTTGTGTCACACATCTGAGCTATTTGTGGAGTTGCCATTCACTGGCAGTTTCTTCTTATCCAACAGAAGGAGCCTGTCCTGAGTCTCAGCTATTACAGAATGTCATCTGGTAGCACTTGGGTTCTTTTCTTTTGCAATCCTTGCAAATATCATACTGTCCAAGATATGGTTAGCCTTGATTCTGCTAACATTCTGTTTTAGCAAACATGGCTGTGACCCCAAGCAAAAGAGTTAGACATTTAAGGGGCTATGAGAGGGAGGTGATTGTAGTGCTCACTGTTGCCCCCAATGACCATTCTGTAAATATTCTAGTCTGCCACTTTGATTCCTTTAAGGCTTGTGGGCTTCAACTCCCAGAATTCCCCACCCAATCAGCCATGCTCTGTTCTAGTTGCTATTTTATTTTATTTTATATATTTTATAATTTTATATTTTACTTTATAATTTTATATTTTATTTTATAATTTTATATTTTATATTTTATTTTATAATTTTATAGTTTATTTTATAATTTTGTATTTTATTTTATATTTTATTTTATTATTTTATTTTAATTTTTATTGGTTTATTTCTTTTAAGTTTTTAATCTTGTTGGCCACTCACAGTCACAGTTGTGAGATGGGCAGCCATATGAATTGGTTAAATAAAACACAATTTTTAACTAAATAAATTTAAAAACCACATTCTGTTTACAGAAGTAATTTTATAGGAGGAAATAGGTGCTTTCATCTCCACGGCAACTAAGGCTGATATTTAGAAATGGAGAAGGCAACCTATTTGTATAGATGCAGATCTGTAAAAACGTTTGGCTTTTCTATGCTCATCAGTGCTGGTACAAGTATACTCAAACATGATGGAAAGACCATCATCTAGGCCTCCTTGGTGTAGGGCTCCTGGAAGATGTTATGTGGTTGAGTTCAGGCAGTGGTAAATTCATCTTTAAGTGAGGTGGGAGTCTCATTTGCACTTAAGGAAGTGTGGTTTTTCCTCTTCAAGAAGGAATCACTGGATCCAATTGCACTGGACAATTTTAATCGTATCTCTAACCTTTTCTTTTGGAGAAGACAATTGAGGAAGCAGCTGAGCTACAGTTTCAGGGAGCACTGGAAGAAGTGAATTATGGTACCTATTTCAGTCAGGTTTCAGAGCTGAATATAGAACTAAGACAACATTTATTATACTTGTAAATGATTTTTGGCATGACTGAGGTGTTTCTATTCTTCGCTAAGGACCTCGATGAGCAGTTGCTTTAGAGGCAGAGAAACTTCAATCTGTTTGAGAAGAGGACTGGCCGGCAGGGAAGCATTTCACTGTAAATAGCTCCCTGGCCTGACCTGACGATCAGCTGATTGTGATAATTAGCTGGCCGGTGGTATTATAGACAATCCTCCAGAGAGAGAAGGATACATCCTGATCTTTTGGCCAGGAAGAACAGAGAAGTAAAGAAGGAGAAAGGCAGAGAGGGGAAGGGGAAGGGAGTTGGAGAAGCTGGCACAGGGAAGAGAGAGAGAAAGGGGAGAAGGTGAGAGAGGGGGAGGGGAGAGGAGGAGGGGAAGGGAGATGGAGAAGCTGGCACAGGGAGAAAGAGAAGAAGGAGAAAGAGAGAAAGGTGGAGGGGAGGGGAGGGTGAAAGAAGAAAAAGAGAGGAGGAAGGATGCAGAATTTAGGATGTAAAAATGATATCAGAATACGGGTACAAAAAGCTAGTCATTATATAAAACAAAACTTTAAATTTCATATTCAGTTCTTCATTTTACAATATTTTTTCTATCCAAATTTTTTCCATAATCTCCACATTTGTGTCTGTCTTTTGTCTGCATCTCTGGAACTATTCCACCTCTCTCTTCTCATTTTTTTCCAGACTTCCTCAGGTTTCTCTATTGATATCTTACAGTTTTTTAAAGCTGCTTTATAGATTTGTTTTTCTTGCTTGCTTCTTATGATGTTCATTGGGGTGGTGATGCTCTCTTTTTAAGAACCTTACGCCTTCCTTTGAACCTCCCTTTGACTTTTAATCTATAATTTAATTTCTCTTCCTTAAATATAACCATCTATCCAGCAACGTTGTTTTCTTTCTATTACTTCCAGTTTATCAGTGTAGTTGTTGTCCATGCTGCAGTCATATGTCTTTTCTTTACTTGGATTTTTTTCCTTTGGCTTTTGTGTACACATTTCATCTATTTTTGTGACATTATATTAAAATTAGCTTTCTGTAAATCCATAAATCCATCCATAAATGTCATTATCATTTCATGCATACGTTTTAATATTTGTATCATCATTTTTATTTTTTGTAATTGTCCCTCTTTATATTTTGCTTAGCAACAAGTCCTGGAGTTTCATTTCTTTGTAAGTCCAAATATTATTCTTTCTCACTGAGATCCACAATGCAGCTGCAATCCAAGGTCAAAGTCAGGCACTCACTTTCCACTTTCACTTCACCACCATATTTTACTTCTTTTTAAGGTATTTCCAACAAGATCTTACAGATTTTGCAATTTTGTATTATGGAAACAATATCTTAAATTTTAATATGGATAAAAAATAATTTCATCTCTAGAGACTTTATTTCAGTCCAAAGCTTTGTTTCTTTTTCTTTATAATTAATCCCTTCCATTTTCGGTTGCCTTTTTTTTCTCTCGAGTGTTAACTTTTTAAAAATTCCTTTTAATTAGGTAGCATAGTCCTTTGGGGTAGGATTTTGAAAAACTCACCCAGGTGGCTAGTTTGTTTCCAATCCGCTTTCATTCTTGCTTCAGGCTCATCTGCGGCTAAACACTGCGAAGCCCGCAGCACAGCATAGCAGATCTTCTAATGGAACCTATTTTAGTGGGAAGAGGGTTAATTCTGCAGATTTCTAAGGTTTCTGGATGATTTGTTTTTGAAAATGTTTCCTTATTTTTAATTTGATGTTAGTGGCCTAGAATTTTATACCAAGTTGGTGGCCTTACAAATATACTGGGGAATAATTGATAAAGAGTTGAAAGAGTGAACTGGACTAAAGCAAATTCAAATCCTAGATAGAAAGAGTAGAAAAACAATGCCAATGAATCATGCTCTTTATCCACTCAGTGATGTTGACAGACTCTACTTACCAAGAAAATAGGTGGGCGAGGAATATGTTACAAGTACTCCAGATGGCTGAAGAAGAAGAAAAAGGCAGTGGAAGAATGTCTGAAGGACAGTGAAGAAGATGCAGTGAAGCTACTATACTATACTATGAAGGCTTACTGAATACTAGAGAGATCAAACTGCCCTACAAGAAAAAACAAATGAAGAACAGAAAAGAACATGGGAAGACACAGCATTACATGGCCAGTATATTTTAAAAATAGCAGGAAAAATAAATAATAACAAGATCTACTAGGAGTTCAACTCATGAAACTTCACACTTTAGATGATTATGTACTATGCATTAGCTTTAGGAGCTATCTGGGTCCTGATACTCTTGGGTTGCAGGAGGAAATGCTATCAGAAAAGTACAGTCCACCTTCTCTTAAATTCTCAGAGCAGAGAACTACAGATATTACATTATGTCATGCCTTAAAAGAGAGGGTGGAAATCAGGTAAAACCTCATACATGAGGCCATGACATAATGTAACATCTGTAGGGAAGATGGATTGTCTATTCCATTCAGATAGAGCTGACTACTTTGTCTAAATTCTGAAGGCAAGTGCTTTGAGAGGAAGATTACCAAGAAATTTCAACACTATAGACTGGACCAAGAAGCAAAAGCAAAGCAAAACAAAACAACGCAATGCAATGCAACACAACGCAAAACATACTGAAAAAGGCAGTTCTAATCACTTCTGTACTGGCACCAAGAAAGCTACATAGATATGTCCAGATAGCCTTAGTCTGAGGACAACTTTGATAGGAGGCAAGACAACTCAGAAAGGGAGATTGCAATGATTTCTTCCTTTTCTCCTGTGGATAATATGAGTCTTAGCAGGAACCATGACATTACTTTCATTCCAAAAATACTAAATCAAAAGTTTAGTCCTTCTGGTGACCTCGCTCAGGAGGTGGCAATTGAATGAGCACGAAATAGGAGTTGTTATTAGAAATCTTGAGCTGTGTATGCCAAATGTTTCCCCAAGCTTATTATCGTTTAGATGCAAGAAGTTGACGGTAACATCTCTTTCATTTGTGCCAGCTAGAAAAGCCATCCAGCTGCTTTCTGGTTTAAAAGCCTGTTAACTCTTTCATGTAAAGGGAATATGTCAAAGAGCTCTTTCTTCAGAGATAGGGATTTTATTTCTTTTCAGGTCATCTCCGGGTAGGATTGAAACTTCTGTGCTATCTGTCAGTGTAGACCAAGCTGAAATATTCTCCATAGTTATGACTCTTAGATGTGGACTACAAAAATCCTGATGACCTGTAGATGGCATGAGAGAGTTAGAATGGTCTCTGCTTGATTTCAAACCATCAGTAGAAGCAGAGGAGTTTTCAGTACCAAGGAGAGCCCTGTTGTACTAGATAAGACTTCCTGGTTCAGGAGAACTTAAGACATCCTTGATAACACAAGCATTTGAAAGCTAATAACTGCTGTATGAGCAGATTGCCTTTTGTATAAAATTTGTTTTAATTGCTCTACAGTTAAATATTGCATTATTATTATTTTTATTGCTTTGTTTTATTGTAGATTGTTTTGAGTTGGATTTTTTTTCTTTTTGAGGAAGAACAATATATTTAACAAGCGAAAATCAACGCATCCTTTGTCATGGAATATGGCAGCAAATGTGTATTTCCTGCCTCCAGACCTGAATGTGGACTCATAATGAACACTTTGAATAAGAGGAAAGAATTAGCATGTTCAAATTTTTCTTTGACTTGGCTTAAAATTCAAGCAGGATTTTTCGTCTGTTTTTCCTCTTCCCTGCTGCCCAGTTGAAATGTTTTGCAATGGAGTAGAAGAAGAAAGGAAAGTCAGTTTCATATTCTTCCTTCTTAAGTCACTATGGTCATGAAGTAGGGTTTGGAAAGATTGGAAAATGGAGATGCTCCAGCACTATAGGCATATGCAGGGTCAATGGGGAAATTCCATTTTATAGCCTACTTCTGGAGTCATGAATTGCGTCTTCAGCTCATACCTGAATGAGACCACATAAAAGAAGTCTTCCCTTTGCCCATATCAGAGCCGTTGCCAGACGGAATAATAGAACAGAATAATAGAATTGGAAGGGACCTTGGAGGTCTTCTAGTCCAACCCTCTGCTCAGGCAGGAAACCAATAGCATTTCAGACAAGTGGTTGCCCAATCTATTCTTGAAAACTTCCAGCGTTGGAGCATCCACAGTTTCTGGAGGCAAGTAGTTCTACTGATTAAATGTTCTACTTGTCAGGAAATTTCTCCTTAACTCTAGGTTGCACCTGAGAAATAAGGTTGGACCCTTAAGTGTAGAAATTGGTGGTTCAGTTGGGAGATTGTAGAAGTGATCTGATTCAGTAACATCAGCAAATGTGCAGCAGGAATTGAATTGCCTTGTAATTAGTCTTGACTAAATGATGACCTTGAAAGAATGCATCAGCTTCCATATTTCTTATAAATATCTCTGGAGTAACAACTAAAGTTTGGCTTAAGGGTCTAAGGGTGCATTATTTTGCTTGGAGATCCCTCAGAAACTGCATGAAAGTTGGACCAACGTAACTGTATTCTATAGGTTCAAGCCCTCTATCTGAAACTGACAAATAAGTAAATTAAATCTGTCAACTGAATGGTCTTATGCCGTGGGTTCTTTGGACCACAATACGTGTTACTTCACTTATAGCTAAATGTGCTAAATTAGCTTCCCACCTTTTCCTCCTCTGCTCCTTGCATTCTGACTCATAGCAGACAAGTCACTCGTTTCTTGATAGAAAGACTGCAGCTTTAGCTACAGCAGTGCTTGTTGTCTAGGATATCTTAGGACCTTTATTGCTTAATTCCAAATCCAACTATTTCTCTCTTGCAGCTATCAGTCCTCCTTAATGTTAATATTGTATGAAAGTTGACTAAGGTTTTTTTTAAAAAAATCAAAATACACATCTATTTCAAACCTTTATTATTGTTTTTGTTGTTATTTAGATCATTTTATGGGGTGAATTGAACAAGGTGACAGACCATCTGATTTCTATTTGGATTATCAAATAGTGTTCAACTTAGATGTTTCCTAGTTCTTAAAAACACGATTAAATGGATTTTGCTCTCAACTTTACATTAAATCATTCATCATAAAATGTCTTGAGAACACTTTGGAGTACAATCCAAACTATTTTTCAGTAGCAATATCTGGGTTAGTATGAGTATCTCCTTTGTCTACTTGTATATTGGTTTCCACTATGTTTTATACACAGGGAGAAATCACTGATTGTTGCATATTAGGGTAAGAAAAGAAATTGTGATTCTAATCGAGGTTTCAGTTGCGATGTTCAGACAATAACTGGCTCTGAAGGCAATAATTGCTTTTGCTCAAGTCCCTGATCCATCTACTGGACTCAGTCCTGGATCTTACTTAGTGGGGAACTAGAATAGCCATGTTCCCAAGCTGTAACTATATGATTGTGCCGACAGAAACTCTGGTTGTAGAAGAGAGAGCCAGTGCCTACACCGAGAGACCGAGAGAGATCGAGAGACAGCAGCGACCTGGCATTGGGTAGCTCTACCTGCTGTTTGGGATTGTGAGATTGCTAATACTGAATATGTTGTCTTTGTCTCTCCCATGGAAGAAGAAGAATTATTTATGGGATGTATTAGGCAATTTCTTCTCCTTAATTATGTCTCCTTCCATTCAGCAACTCCTATTTCAGTTCTTATTGTAAGCAAAGATTTTGTGCAGAGCCATATAGGCACCAATATTATTTCTCTAGTAAATATCTGGTATGGCCAAATCAGTCTCAGACAAACTAGTAAATCTGTGACATCATAACAGTAAAAGAACAGCCAAAGAAAGCAGGAAGTTTTTTAAAAGGCATTTTTTCCCCATTCAAATGTATGACCATTTCAGAAAAGGGGGACAAAGATTCTTATATCTTTCCATAGAGAGGGGGAGGGGAGTCTCTCTTCTTATTTAAAAAAATTAATGGCATTTGGATTTATTAGAAACTCATGCCCAAAGGCAGTTTAGATTCTTTTCTTATTTTCCATAGTGGATTGACAGATATGAATTGATCTAAGTTTTTCCTTCTTTGGATTTGGGCACATTTTGAAAACAGAGTTGGCACAGACTCAATTCATTTTAATTTGCAAAAAATGTAAATTTAATTCCCAGAATCTTTAAGTGCCTTGCAGTCCTTGCAGCCTTTTTATTTTAATCTTTCAAGATTGTATAACAAAGTGATCTCTTTAATTTCTCTAAAGCAAATATATGGTTTCAATGTGTACATATGGTAGATAGATTATCAGTATGATTAAATTCATATCATACATGCCAGTAGTAAGTTCATAATGGAAGTCAAGGACATTTAGTCATTTGTTACCATTTTGGCTAACGAAGATTTATTCTGTGCTGTAAATTATACTTCGGTATTTCCACTGTTTCAAAAGTGACATTAGATCAGCTGAGTTATATCTAATACTCTTCTACTTATGATACTCGGTGGAAAAAGTATAACACATTATTTCCAAAGCAACAGTTTGTATGGCTATTGCAATCAAGTATTCAACCTGGTAATATTAATTCTGGATTAGCCTGCTATCATTTTAGGTCTGGGGGCTGAAAATCCCTACTGAAGATAACAGTTTTAACCTATTGTTGCATTGCAACAGCTGATTCTTTTGTTGACTCCCGCTAAAGTTATTTCATCATTCTATCGATGTTAATTATCTTTGCATTGAAGGAATTTGCATGGTGTCTTGATTTAAGCAATAGCCAACTGCTTTAGAGAGGAATCAATTTATTTCAGATTCATTAATACCAGTCTGTGTTATTCAATTATTTAGCCCTTTCAGATTCTCGCAGTCCATATCTGATTGTCCTAGAAAAGGGATTTATTTTAACCAACTGAGTTCTCCTGAGCAAGCAAAGAAAGAAAGCTGCTCCAAGAGTCAATTTGGAACATATTAGAGGAATATTTTCATGACAAATTATTCCCGGTTCCCTAAATTTTGATGGGGTTTCTTGACATGAAACTAGTCAAGGACCTGAGATTTGGCCATGAAGAATGAAGGAATCCAAATTAAAGCAAGAAGGATAACCATTTGATTTAAACGTGAGGCTATATATCTGTCTGTCTAGCTAGCTAGCATCTTGATGATACAGATAGAGAAATAGATAGAGAGAGATGGAGATGGAGATGGAGATGGAGATGGAGATGGAGATGGAGATGTAGATAGATAGATAGATAGATAGATAGATAGATAGATAGATAGATAGATAGATAGATAGAATCGCTTGACTGTTCAATTCTCACTGGCTCAAGGTTGGCTCAGTCTTCCATCCATCAGAGGTCAGTAAAATGAGTACCCAGATTGTTGGGGGCAATATGCTGACTCTGTAAGTCACTTAGAAAGGCTGTAAAGCACTGTGAAGCAGTATATAAGTCTAAGTGCTTTTGCTATATTTCCTTAGAGTAAGATTACTAGAAATCCTCTCTGCCCTGTGAGTTTTTTAGATACATGCATTTTAATTTGGTTTTAAATTGGTTTTAATATTTGACTGTCAG
>JANHFO010007149.1:0-12761 GCA_032468095.1 Pareas carinatus
TCACACACACACACACACACACACACACACACTCACTGTCACTGTCACTGTCACTGTCACTGTCATGGATAAGGACTCCACTGTTGATCTAGTTTGCAAAATCCCATTCCTTAATTCTGTAATCTCGTCCAGTGTTTCTCAGCCTTGGCAACCTGAAGATGTGTGGACATCAGCTTCCAGAATCCCCCAGGCAGCATTTTGGAAATTGAAGCCTATGTATCTGCAAACTGCCAAGACTGAGAAACTATGATCTTCATATCTTACTCTGCTGTAGTAGAGCCAGTTTTAGGTGTTGGTTAAGTCATAAGAAAAGGAAGAAAAACATATTTACCGCCCAGTTCTTTCAGTGATAGCAATCAGAACAACAAAACCACCTTCCACCAGTAACAGTTGACTTCTGACCTAATTGCATCAGTTTCTCCAGGGGAATAGGGGAGGTAGAACATTAGGTGTTCCTGGAAACTTGATAGCAAGTGCTGACCTTCTCTACAAGCCAACATTGCTAATATCATTCTCAACGAAAGGACTTAGCCTGCTCACAACCAGGGATGACGTTTTCCTGCAGCTTCTCATCACATCTCTCACTCTTCCCCCCTTTCACCAGATGGCAGGAACGTCAGTGATTTAAATGGCCTCCAGGAATGTAGGACATATTGATCATATGTCGTGGAGAATGCTTATATCCTCCGATCAGCCTGATTCACATTTGAATGTTGAGCAGTATTGACGTATCATTATTCCCCTGGCTTTCTTCTTTCTTTTCTTTACGTGCCTTCAATATTGGTTCGGTTCCATTTCTGCTGGAAACATGCACTTTAAAAAATAAACGCCTTAAAAGGCTTGTTTAAGTACATGCTAATATTTTGAAGACACTTACTCTGAATATTTCCATTTCTGAATGCATTGTCTTTCCAAATATGTATTTGAAAATATACTTTCACAGTTTTCACAGCCGCAGCGTCACGAAAAAGATGTGGTGGGGGGAGGTTCGCAGCAATTTCACAAGCCAAGCAGCAGACTGTATGGACTGGATTGGATTGGATTTGTTCGTATAGAAAACTTGCATTCTCCCACCGCCCCAGATTGTAATAACATTTTTTGCTTTCTGTTGGAATATTGCTTCTCTGTTCCACGGAGAAGTCTATTTTTATATCACATAAATAGAAACAATTGCATAACTTCCTGTCATACCAATGTTACTACTGGTCCATTTTTAAATAGTGTGATTAAGTCGTATTTTGGAGGGGGGTCGGATCGCATTGAATCTCCGAGATAATAACTCTAACTCATCACATTCTGGAATGAGCCCAGTTGCATCTGGATAGTCCTCAATTTGCAAGCATTTATTCGGTGACCATTCAAAATTCCTGTGGCACTGAAAAAAGGTGACTTAGAACCAGTCCTTGTGCTTACAACTGTTGCAACATCCCTTTAGTGAATGAATTACGTTTAGTGATGAATTACGCTTCATCATCCCCCCAAAAAGAGCCGGGAAAATAATTACGGATCCCTCACACCCTGGACATAATCTGTTCAAACTTCTCCCCTCCAGACACCGCTACAGAGCATTGCAAACCAAAACAACCAGACATAAGGACAGTTTCTTCCCTCATGTCATCAACCTGATTCATAGGACAGTGTTAGTGCAGAGGGTGTCTTTGTGACAAGATGTCTGCACTTTATAAGAAGACTTGATGAATGTTACATACTTTAGGACTATGAATGTATCTTATGCTTATATACACAATTGATTGTGCCTATATATGCCTATATATACAAATGATCGTGATTATGCTTATATATTCAAACTGACTATGAATGTTTCCTGATTGTATTCTTGCTGTGTATGTGTGTAGGTTTTGAGCACGATCATTGAAGACAAATTCCTTGTGTAGCCTGACACCCATGGCGAAAATAAATTCTGATTCTGATTTAGTGTATATGCATACATCTGAACTAGACTGTGATGTTTCTCTGTGTCATATATGTGAATGTATGTGGGTAAATGTATAGTCTTTGTTGTGTTTATGTAGTATACGTTGGAGTTGGTCACTTTTGAGATTTGAATGCAATGAAATTTCATTTTAATGTATGCTAATTGCTGCACATTTAAAGTGACAATAAAGTAATTCTATTCTATTCTGTTCTATTCTATTAAGTCATGTGATGAACAGTTGGGCCCTTGGCAACCAGCATGTACTTATGATGGTTGCAGCATCCCGGAGTCCTGTGATCACCATTTGCATCTTTCCCAGCTGGCTTCCAACGAACAAAGTCAATGGGGAAAGCTAGATTTGATTAACAATGATGTGATTCACTTAACAACCACAGTGAGTCAGTGGTCTAAGAAGTTGTCAAATTAGGCACAACTCACTTAGCAACTTCCTGCTTAGGAACAAATATGCTGGTCCCAATTGTGATCACAAGTTGAAGACTACCAGTATATGTCTTCTTGGTGGAAAGGGATATGAGAATTCAAGTCTAAGATGATCTAATCCTACCCTTTCAAATAACATTGCCATGGGAAGGAACCGTCTCCAAATTTGGTGTGGTATAAAGCTTAAGAAGATTCATATTCAAGTCCCCACTCAAATATGAAGCTCACTGGGTGACTTCAGACTGCTCATTATTATCATTGCAGCCAAGTCCAAAGGGTTGTTTTTCCAAGGATAGGGGAAACATCTTGAGAAGAACCCGAAGGAGAAGGAGAACCATCTTGAGGAGAAGCAGAATGAAAAAAATAATGTAACAAAACATTATGGGATCGAAGCAAAGCAACCAACCTCTAGAGATTCCGCATTCCCATAAGGAATTGCCTACAGTTTATCGGCATTTAACTGAAGGCAAGGCAGAATTTGGAGATAATGAGATCTCATCAAAGTCAACAGAGAGCTCCCTTCCTCCTTCAAGGCTCTTGCTGCCATGCTAGACTGCCCTGTCAATCAAAGTAGCCTTGCAACTCGACAATAGCTCTGCTTGGCTAAGTTCCAAAGTATTCGTCAGCGGAACAGAAGTGCTGCGAGCAGCCTCTTTCAAGAGGGCCCGTTGGGTGAGAAAAAAAAACCGCATAGCATTTTCAACCCCAAAACATGCATTTTGTATTAATGAAAATGTTTGGCTCGGTGTACGCAGAATGATATACTCTTGTCAAAATGTGTGAACTCCTCTGATCACAGTGCTAACACTGGTGCATTATTTGACACATTTTTGAAGTATATATTCTGGTGGGTGCTGTGTGTGGTTTTATTACTTTTATTATTGCATTTGCCTCCTCCTATTTATGGAAGGGGGTGAGAGGAGAATGATTTGTTGTTGATGTTGCTGGTGTTATCCCTTCCAGAATTAATCTGGATTTTCTGTGGGGGTCACCTCTTGTTCTCCACTGAGTGTTCTTTATAAGTGATAAGATGTTCGGAGGAAAATTGATCAGCTCAGAAGACCAGACGTTTTCCTTCCTCTGCATGCAATGCCAAATGCAGTACCAAATTCAGGATCTTGTTCCTGTATGAGAGAAGCAGAGAATTGGAAATCATTTCCAACGTCTTTCATTCTCAAATGTTCATATTTTGCAGCCTGATGCCGGAGGACCCTTCACACAAACTAGGCACTAGAGCATATATGTCAAACAGGCAGCCTGCTGGGCTGAATACGGCCCATGGATTGTCTGTATCCGACTGGCAAGCTGGACATGGTGGCGAGAAAGGCACTTCCTGAAAGTGGAGGCAACGGCACAGGTAGGGGGTCTTTGGCCCTAGGGGGGCCATCGGCGGCCACAGGGATATTGGGGGCTGAAGCGGGGCTCCGCAGTGGGGTCTGGTGGGTCCACGGTGGGCTTGTGGGGTGTCCCTGGGGATCACAGGGGGCATGGGGGATTGGTGGTGTCTCCGGGGGAGGTCCCGGTGGCGGAGGAAGGAGGGCGGGCTGTGACTGCAGTGGCAGTGGTACTGCCCCACAACGACAGTGGGTCTGACACCCCTGCCCTAGAGGATCTCTGTCGATGTCTCCGATGGATATTGGAGCCCTTTGAAATTAAAGCTTGGTGAAACTTGCCTTGTAGCTTTCCAAAAAAAATGCTCTTCCCCCTTGAAAGAAACGTATTTATTTTAATTATGAAATGTATTTGCCAACCATCTTGTTTCAAAGCAACTCTGGGCGGCATACAGCATAAAAACATCAAAATCATCCAATATAAATATACCCTATAAACATATGGTTTGCTGCATTTATCTTCAGGATGCTTCAGAATTCTCCCCCCCTTAATTTTCTTAGTGATTTTTTTTTAAGAAAAATGTTTCTTTAACATCACAGGTGGTGGAAATGCTTCTGCTGATGGTTGCACTGTCTTTTGCAAGCTTTTCCATCTCTCTCATGACACCCGGTGACCTGTGCTTCCCAGTCTGAATAAGGCTATGGAGAGAAGTTCTCTCCTGATGTTTCCCCTCAGAATTTAATAAAAGTTTAGAAAACCAAAGAGGCTACAAATCAGGAGAGGGACGGTTGTCTAGTGAAAGGCACAGAATTCACACAGCAGCTTGTCAGGTCAGAAAATCATGCTATCTCCCTAAGAATATTTCTGGGATTATCTCATCATTTGATGAGCAAAGCAGATGTTCTTCTGACTTTTTTTTAAAAGGGATCCTCCCCCCCCCAGTATGGTCTTGATTTTGATGCAAATTGTAGCAAGTATCTCTTCCATATTAATGAAGGCAAGCTTCTATACCTGTATATCCACCCCTCAAAAAAAAAAAACGTAATGGAGGATGAAGCAATTTGGAAGCAGTAATCTTTCATCAAAATCGATCTTCAAAATTGAATCTTCCAATTTCCCCAAACTTTTCTGCCCTGAAAAAAAAGAAAGGGTCCATCTGCTTCTTGTTGTTGTTACATGTTTCCCAGATGTATTTTAGAATTCCTTACGAAGCAGTTTTGAAGATACTTTGGAGCTTATTATTATTATTACCAAGTGACAGCATTGCTGCCCTTGATTGAATGTCTAACAGGACCTGGGAAGTTGGTGGAGAAAACAATACCATTACAGTTAGAGGCAGGGCATTACAAAAACCTTTCCTCAGTCTGAGGGATGGAGGAAAATGAGAAAGACACTGATTGCCTTCACTTTGCTAGGTATAAGTTGAGTTGGAGAATTGCTTTGGCAGCTTTTCAAGATTCTGTTGTTATTACTGTACGAGCAATAAGGTTCCGAAAGTCAAGTTGTTCTTGTTAGACAACCTCAAAGGGCTTCACACTGCCCATGTTTCATCAATCCTCTTGGCTTGCTACACTTCCCAAGGTGAGAAAACCACTTGGAAGAAAACCCATGTTGAAACATCTTGGTTGGGGATATGAGGGACCATGAAGACTGCAGGCTCATGGAGAGAGCGTTGTGCCATGGAGACAGGATATTCCCATACTTCTGTTATGATCAGTCTAATTTCACCGAAATGTTCTTGTCCTCTGGGAAGTATTAATCAATTCAATCCCATCTGCCTGAAGAAAAATGGCAGCCAAAATTGCAATAAATGAATATTGTGGCAGAACGCCTGGGAAAGATACAAGATCAGGTTAAATTTTGAAGCGCATGAAAGCTCCTGTGGAACATGTTGTACACTAGTACAAATATAGTCAGGCATTATGAACCAGGCCATTTCTATCTAATCCAGGCCAAGATAAATTTCAGTGACATTGCTCATAACAATAGTGTAATATGCTTTTCAAAATATGTCTTTGAGTATGTCTGTGTCTATCTAGTATCCAGATTCTCCACAGATGACTTTTACACAATTATTGGTGATGCAGTGGTATTGTCAGTTACAAGAAATCAGGAAGCATGGTGGTTCTAATGAATACAGGCTTATTGCTTATTCAAATTTGAATTTGAATTGCTCTCTACAAGAATCTGAATTACTGATGGTCAAAGCAAGTTGGGGGTGAATAAGCTTTTTAATGGCATTTTTGATGTTGGCTGACCATTTTAGATCTTGGGATATTGTAGAGCCTAGAAATTTGAAGAACTCTATTGTTGGTACAGTATTGTTTGATATTGTGAGAGGTGATAAAATAGACTGGTTCGGTTAATGTAAGTAAAGTTTCCCCACACACATGCGTGCTAGTCATGTCTGACTCTAGGGGCGGTGTTCATTTCCATTTCTAAGCTGAAGGCCCAGCACTGTCTGAAGACGTCCCCATAGTCAGCCTTACAATAAAACAGAATTGTGTTTCCACTCTTGTCTAGGTGTGATGGCTGACAGGTGATTCCCTTTGGATGATACCCTTTGTATGGCCACAGAGTAGATGTTCCTTAATCTCCTCTCTCTCCCTGGTGTCTTGATTCATAGATTTTAAATATGCCACTAAAGAACAGCAATGGCACACATATGCACACACTTTTAGCCTATGTGGAAAGCAAACAACTCCAAGAAGAATTTTATACAGCTCTGCTGTATCCAGTGTGTAATATGCACACTAGGATCAATGGGCATAATTTAAGAAAGCTTTTAAAGCTGGCAGTGAAATGCAGGTTTTAGTCATGATTCGGTATTAAAGAATGACATTTGCTCTAACTCTATGAAAGCAAGCCGTTCCCTGATGAGTTTTCTAAACTGGTTTAACAGTCACAGCATCTTGGGGGGAGAGGGATTTCTGTTTTTTTGTCCAAGTGCCAGGAAGTCTCAGCTAGAAAGACTTCATCTCCTCACAAAGATTACACATTTTTAAGGAACCTGGGAAAGAACAGCAAGGATTAGAACTGGATTAAGTCTGTAGGCTAGATCAGCTTTCGATCTATCAAGTAAAGATTTTCTCCACCCTCTCTAAAGCAACCTAAATCCAGAATCTATTTTAAATTTTAAATTGCCGGATGGGATGTATGTAAAACAGCTGAAAATCAGCAGAAACACATCAGGGCAATTCACTGGGCCGATATCATAATTACCCTTTACCCTTAACACTGTTGTGGTAGAACAGAGTTCCCGGGGTCATGGAAGGCCTGTTGCCAAAGACTTCATCAAGGCTGCAAGATGGCAGCTGACAAGCCATAGTTGCCATTCTACTGCCATACTAGATATGATTGTCAGGCTGGTCCAATCCCCTGAGGAAAGAACGATCCATGATACTTAGAGAAGGTACTTTTACTGAGAAGTAGATTACATCGAAGCGAAGCAAGCTCTGGCCAAAACCCCACGAAAAGATACAGGTTGAAAGCAAGTCCCTCACCTCCAACCCACCCCTGACCAATCAGGATCATGGGGCGGGAACGGTTGAAGCGGAAACAAGGCTTCTAGCCATTGCCCTTGAGTGCAGAAGATAATAGATCTCCATTCCAGGCACCAGTCTGCATTCCATTAGAGGTCCATCCCTACCCCCAGAATACTCTACTCCTACATGAAGTACCATTACAGACTCCAAGAGCCCTCCAGCACACATCCCAACCCAAATTCCACCCTCCTTCCATTTATGGCAGCACAGGTACGATGCAAAGCAATCAATGGTGAGTGCCATTGACAATGATCTTGTTAGCCATCCATTATTCTTCCCGCTGTTGAACTGCATGAAGGGCTACTTCTCATTTATTCACTTGCTGCCTTTACACCCTGTGTTTCCATTAAGGATTTAAAGGGGGCACACTCTGCTTGCTTTAGCCCCATAGCAACAGCTGGGGGGGTATGTTATACCCACAAAGATTGGTTCAAAGTTTCTTAGGAATATTGGGATGTATTAGTCCTCTCAGATAAACCAGACAGGAAATGGCACTAGATGACCTAATTCTACTTTATTGTAAAGCTACAGTAACAGAATCTTTCAAGTCTAAAGGCACAAAACTCCTGATATCACTTGATCCAATATACAGGGTTTTTCCTACGTTTTGGTCTCTGTCAAACAAGTAGGAATTCCTCTCTCTCTCTCTTATCGATGTGTTTCTTAGGCAGCATCTCTTCCCTTCATGGTTTTTCCTCTTTGTCTTTCCTCTTTGTCAATTGCAGCTTATACGTACCGGATAAGATGGATGTACTTTATGACTATGAATGTATCTTATGCTTATATATACAATTGATTATGCCTATATATGCAAAAACTACGTTTATACATACAAACGATCATGGTTATGCTTATATATACAAACGATTATGAATGTAGCTTTGATTGTAATCACAGATATTTATTGCATTGAATATGTACACACTGAAGACAAATTCCTTGTGTGTCCTGACACACTTGCCAAAATAAATTCTAATTCTAATTCTGATTCTCCAAGATCATTCGTACATTCCATAACAAAATGTGTGATGACTAAAAAAGCTTTACTCCATGCACTGGCCTCACAAAAACAGGTCTCTCCCAGCAATGCTACAACTTCTGCTTTTTTTTTTGCCCTATTTCTCCATTCTGCTTCTCATAAAGGTATCAAATATGGGCTGTAAAACTCCAGTTGAGCACCAAACGGCAGCAGAGAGAGACCCCAAAGACTAGAGGGTGATACTTCTAAAAATATTAATCCACTTTCAGGGTGATCAAAGAAGAAAAATCATTAAATCAATATTATTAATTCAATCAACTGAAATGACATAAGATTGAAATATTTTGGGACCTTGGCATCCCAGTATTTTTAGCCACACACCACACCACAAGATAGAAATAGAGGACTTCCCGGGTCTCTTTGCTGCCATCCAGTGGACAGACAGCTTTTTTGCAGCCCAAATATGATAGACACACACTTTGTGTGAAGAGATTAAACAACTCCACAAATGTTTCACTTGTTAAAACATACAAGTGTTGTTTGTGGATGGGAGTAATTTTGCCTCTAAAATAATATTTTGGTTCAAGCCGAAAACAAACAAAAATAAAATGGCTGTGCTTTAAATTATGGGCGGTTTAATTCATCAAAAGACAGTGATTTCTGCAGCTCTTCCCTTTTTCAGCATTTAACATCTGCTGGTGCTAAGAGCATTAAATAGGCTCCCATACTGTTTTCATTATGATAAGGACATTGCAAATGAAGTGATGGTTTACAGTAACAAATAGCACCTGATATTCAGAGCTATGTATCCAACCTGTAATGTGAAACAGATGCAAACGTCCACACCTCCAATGAGCACATTAGTAAAAGGAGAGGAGAATAATGTAGATATCAACCTAGTTCCAGAACTTGAAGGAACTCTTAATGATTTGACCGTAATCGGACTGGAGAAGAGACAGTTCTTTCACTCCATTCAAGACACCATGAAGTTAATGAGCTAGAACAAGGTTAGAAATGAATTATGGACTTGTCCCTTACACTGTCGGGAATCCGTCCCTCACCTTTGTTTAGCTCCGGATATGTAACCTGTTTCTATCCAATTTATTCTGAAATAAATCGAGATGAAAGACCTATAAGCATTTGCAGCATTTGTCTTTGTAGGATTGATAAAATGCTGTGACCAAACATCTCCATTGAATGTGCTCTTGAGTACGAATAGAACTTTCTCAAAATCACTTAGAGTTTTGCCGGAAAATTATTTTTATCTAACACTAGGGCTTATCAGATCCAGGTTAAAAAAAAATCTAAACAACCAATAGATGGCAATAAAAATTTAAAGTTTTCTGCATCTAGTGGTCGTCCTGATATTCCAGTAGTTTTACTTCCAGGAAAATAAAATAAGAACATATAAATGAAGATATAAGCTGAAGAGTATCAAGAAATGCTCTGAAAAGTGTAACGTTCCAGGGAATGCTGGTTATATGATTGGGCTAGAATTTTGAGACTTTGGTTTCAAATCAAAGAATCTAAAGCAATTGTCTTAATAACTATGGATATACTTCATGAACTTCTGGGGGGTGTCTAAACTTGTTCATTTCTTGCCTACCAGACATTCCAAGCTCCAATTTCTCTTTGCCTTCTGGGACTCCCCCCCCCCCAAAAGACCTTTATTTTACAATTTATTTTTTTTGACAATCATGACAAGGTAAGTTCATACAATCAAAAAGAAAAGAGCATCAAAGATCTTTAACATCTTAGTTTCTTTTTCTTCACCACCTTGTCTATCTTCTTTACTTCCTTCTCTTGGTCTTCTTGTTTCTTCTTTCCCTCCTTCCTTCTTCTCCTTTTCTTTCTTTTTCTTTCATTCTTATTTTACCACCAATCAATTTCTTTTCAATTTAATTTTACATACATTTTTGTCCAAATGCCCTACTTTTTCTTATTTACTATATATATATATTAGTATTACCCTTCAAACTACTTTTCATACCTTTACATATCTTCCATAATTTATAATTCATAGTTCCTAATTTCCCCCATAATACCGAAAACCAATAGCTTAAATTCTTACAATTTACATCTAGCCACATTTGGTTTGGGAACAGGCATACCCAGTTTTAGTGTTTACTTCAATTATACAAATATTAATTTATAACCAAGTCAATGACTTAAGTTCTCATATTTTACATCTGACAATATTTAGCTAAATACAAACATACCAAATTTTAATTGGTTTCGGACCTCAAACATAGGTACTCTCTTATTCCCTTTCTCTTCCCTTTTTCCTTCTTCTTTTCCTAACTTCTTCCTCTTACATTCTCACTTCCTTTCCTTTCCCTTTTTCTCTTTCTCTTTTCTCTCCTTTCTTTCTACTTTTCCTAGCTTCTTATTTCTTCTGCGACTCCAGACTACGTACCATCACAGTTTTCTCTGCATTGAGTCATTCAACCAACTCGAACCATCCTTCCATGCAACGAAAATCAAAACTGCCCTGGGACAGGCAAAAGTGTATTTTGAAAAGTGAAAGTGAGAAACAAAAGGGGGAAATTCCAATTTTATTCTGAGCTGGTGCAAGGATTACACCAGCAAGAATAAGCGAAAGCATTGAGAGTTAAGTTAGAACAGGTGAGGGTGTCATTGTTCTCCCCTGAACTCTGCTGATAGTGTGCAAAAATAACCAGGCGAGCCTTTGTTGGCGAAAGGCTTTGGAGAACAAATCCAAATGTTCCCAGGACACCCCGTGAAATCTCATCTCGGTGCGCTTTTTAAGTTGTTTAGTTCTGATTCAGCAGTCCAAAAGTGTGCTTAAACACAGCGGGCAACCATTTCCCCTGGAAGAAATAGGAAAGAAATCAGGTTAGCATGAGGGCACCCAGCAGGACTCGGCTTTTGTGTCTTCTTGGTCCACATAAGCTGACTTCTTCAGGAAAGACATTCGGGGGAAAAGACAGCACATTGCAAGGAACATGTCCTTACAGGCAGGAGAGAGTTGAGAAAAGGACAAAGCGGGATAAAATAAGAAATAAGACCCGTGGAAAGGGCAGGGTGGAGGACCATGGCGATAAGGAATAAAAAGGTAAAGGCTCCCCCTGCACATGTGTGCTAGTCGTGTCCGACTCTAAGGAGCGCCACTCATCTCTGTTTCTAAGCCGAAGAGCCAGCGCTGTCCGAAGACGTCCCCGTGGTCATGTGGCCGGCATGACTAGATGCCAATGGTGCATGGAGTGCTATTTCCTTCCTACCGAAGTGGTCCCTATTTTTCTACTTGCATTTTTACACGCTTTCGAACTGTTAGGTTGGCAGAAGCTGGGGCGAGTAATGGAAGCTCACTCCATTACACAGCGCTAGGGATTCGAACTGCCGACCTTCTGATCGACAAGCTCAACGTCTTTATCCACTGAGTCACCACGTCCTCTGATAAGGGAAGCACCAAAATCTTTCTTTAGAACAGGGTGATCAAATCTTTGCAATTTTAAGACCTTTGGATGAACTTAGCATGGCTTCAGCGTGGCTGGCTGGGGAATTCTGGAAGTTGAAGTCCACACGTCTTAAAGTAGCCACGGTTGTCACGGTCACTCATGCATTAGAAGAACTGCCCATGACCGCATTCCTTCCTTTCTTTCACAGCTGGGCAAACCTTTGGTGGCTGGAGATGATGCAGAGTATTTTCTGACTGGGCAGAATTTTCCTTTGGTTGTCAGAGAGAATTTTGGGGTGTTCTGAGTTTCTTAAATTACGTTCAGTGTCATTTAAGGTGGGTAAGGTATAATATATGTGTGTGTGTGCCATAGAACCCTTCTCCCATTTCTTTTCTATAGCAAAGGTGGTTAGAGACAGCCTTCTTCAGAAGAAGAGGTCCAAAAAAGCAGAGCCTTGGATGACTGGTAGCTGATCCCTGCTTAATTCTTAGCTTTTGCTCCATGCTGTACTCCGTTTCTTCTCCATTCTGTGCAAAATGTTAGAGGTTTTCATCTCTGCCTGGGGAGATTGCACTCTTAGCAGATTACACTATCTATTTAAGAAGTTCCAATTATGTCCATGGAAAGCATAATCAGGACATATTATCATCAGCCTCACTCACCCTGCAATCAATCAAGTAGGGTTATGAACCCGTTTCTATCACAACCCATTCTTGGAAATATTTCATTTGGGTTTTGAACTTCTTTCAGTCTTCAAAAGCTACAGGGAACATGACCCGGCATGCCTCTTCATATGTGCAAGTGGTCTTTTTTTTCAGAGGCAGCAGTGGGGATGGCGATAAGGAGCTGTGAACTCCTGACGAAGATGGAGATCACGTCCATATTCTGAATAAGAACTCAAACCTTGCGCTGCCCCAAATTCTAGAATCAAATCATTTGGCCATCTGGCTTCAGGAGGTTTTATCTTGCGGCTCTCTGGGGGAACTTAGATGTGGGTTGAAGCTTTCTTAGCTCTTTCTTAGCTCCCAGACCACCAGCCTCGTCTACCCTGTCCCCCTCACAGGCTTGGCCCATCAACACCAGGGGCCCATCTTGATGATGGATCCTAG
>JANHFO010007149.1:13556-27163 GCA_032468095.1 Pareas carinatus
CAGGCATTTAAAACAGCAACATAAACAATTAAAATATAATTAAAAATATTAAATGAGCCTGAAATTTAAAAGGGGAGTAATAAAAACAATATCCAATAAATAATTAAAATCTAATAAAAATCGGAATACAGGAGGACAGAGACACGGCTATCCCAGGCCGGCCTGCTGAAACAAGTAGGTCTTAAGAACGGCTCTCAACTTTCTTCTCTTCCTTCTTCTCTTTCTCTCTTTCCCATAAAAATTGTATAATTTTTCAGTCTAGTTAGGTTTTGGGTTTATCTACATTTATTTTCTTCCTTCAGAAATAAAATTTAAAATATAGGCAAGAGAGGACAGCATCTCAGATGGACACTGAAGCTTGTACAGGCAATTCTTGGGTTATGACCTTCCGTTCAGCAACTGTTCAAAATTACAATGGTGCTGGACAGTGGCCACTGACAGTCCCCTTCTAATTAAACATGGGCAGTCAAAAAGGGAAAAATAATGGCATAACTACCTTTTATTCCCCACTAAACCCCACAATGATCTGAGAAGGACACAAAAAGGGCTAGTGGTGGGAACCAGAAGCTCTTCCATGAATGGTTCATTTCATTTTTGCCCATTTCCAGGTGATCCATTATACCGGTGGTAGTGGTAACGATGGTGAGCAAGTTAATTCTGTCTTTCATAACCAATATAATATTGCTTCATCCCCACTAGGTTCTGAAACTCTCCTAACTGCACTATTTTTCCCCTTTTTCTTTCTATCTTCTGAATTGTTTCTTTGTTTACAACCATTTGAGTTTGCCTTTCAGGAAAAGTCATCACTAGACTTGACTTTTTGGCATGTCCTCTGATCTTTATTGGCTTCCAGCCCTCACGTTTCATGATCTATGACTTGTTTTACATGTGACACTAGCCTTCCAAAGTGGCAGAGGTGGGGGTTTACCAGGGTAAATCTATTCTCAATCAATTTCATTGATTAATCTTGAGTTCTAGCATTACAGGAGAGAGAGAGAGGAAAATGTATCTCTATCTTCTTTTTCTTAATATTGGTGCAATATTACAGAAAACATTTTTTTTAGAATCGAAAACTCATGTATTGGTGCCTTGTTTTAACACTCTGCCTTCATATATCTATGCTATTGCATATATATCTCCTTCAGTTCTTGTGAGAAATATTCACGTTACAGGCTAAGTTGTAACTATAACTTGATTTGGGCTTAGTATATTGTGTGAACGCACCCATCTGCATATTATTCAAGAACCATAGCCAAAACAAACCAAGGTTTAGCACCATATATGAATCCAGAAATCATTTTGCATACAACAGAGACAGGGATATATTATGACCTTCCAGATATTACTGGATCACAGTTTCTTCATACTTGTCTGCTAGTCATATTAGCTGGACTTAATGAGAGTTGGAGTCCAGGAAGATCTGGACCAGAGAAATATAGAGGAACCGTGCCCAAGATTATACACTTGTGTTTGAAAATTATTGTGAGAAATGAATGCTGCTTTGGAAAGTGTCCAGAGACAATTCAATTCAATTCAATTCAAACCTTTATTGTCAGAGTACAACATATGTACAATGGGATTGACTGAGCCTCCCTTCATGCACCCCTCCCCAACACATACAAACAACTCACAGTGAAAGACAAGGAATCCAGAGCTCAGTGAATCCTACTAGCAAACACCCAGTCCTATTACATCATGTGAACTTGTTGCACATCGCGCCGATCCCGTCAGTCAATCATACTATGCTGTTGTAATTCTATTTTTCATTCAAGGATCTGACAGCACACAGATAAAAACTGTTCTTCAGCCTGTTTGTGCGGCTGCCTGTGCTTCTGTATGTCCTGCCCCATGGTAGGAGGGTAAAGAAGGGCTGACCAGGGTGTGAGTCGTCCCTGAGGATTTTCCTCACTCTTCTAAGGCAACGGGCCCTAGTGATGTGGCCTAGTGGTGTCAGGGGACAGCCCACCATGTTTTCTGCTGTCCTCACCACCCTCTGTAAAGTCTTTCTATCTGCGGCTGTCAAGCCAGCATACCACACCGTAATGCAATGAGTGAGGATGCTTTCTATTGAGAATCGGTAGAAGAAGGTCATCAATTGTTGTTCCACTTTATTTTTTTCGCAAGATCCTACTTTGCAAGTGACATTCCAGGCATCTCTAGTTTTATTTATCTGCTTTCTTTGAATGCCACCCATTCTGAACAGCTAAATCGTAGTTAAATAGGGAAGCTAGCAGTGGTGACAGACACTTTTCTACTGAAATTCTGGGGTGCTACTGTTAACTGCTTGGGTGAACTTGGCTAACACGGAAGCTCTTTTCTTCTTCATTTGTTCACATGTGTGTGAGTTCAGAGCTCAAAGCCTCATTGTTAATTTCTGGAATTAAATTATAAGATAACTTGGAGACAATTTCACCTGGTTAGTTTCTAGCTTAGTGTGGAAAGTGACTACAGCCTTCCTGTAAACCTGTCGATTGCAAGATGAATGTACTTTAGGATTATGAATGTATCTTATGATTGTAATCAAAGTTTGTTTATTCTGTGTATGTAGGTGTAGAGCATGTATACCGGAGACAAATTCCTTGTCTGACAGACACACTTAGCCAATAAATTTTGATTCTCATTCTATCAGATGGCTATCCATTTTCTTCTGAAAGAGCTGCAGTGAAGGAGAAGCCACTAGCTCTAAAGGCAGTTGGCTCACCCTTGGCATTAGTGTTGACCAGTCCTTGGCCTTAGTAAGGTTCTCCTAGTGTTTAACTCTGTTGCTTTCTTTTCCGGTCATTGGTTCTGCTCAGTTACTTGCTCTTCTGTGAAGTGTCTCACTGGTGTATTTTTTTTTTACCAAATCTGTCCCTTGTTTGGGTTTGACCTCTTCCAAAATGCTCATGTTCCAAACTTTTTAATCTTTAACTACACATTTGGGAGGTGAATTCTATTGCCTTTTTCAGCTTTTTGTCTTTTCAAAATGCAGCATGCTTCCTACTCCGTGAGTATTTGCGTTGTCTGTGTGTCTGCAAGAAAGGGAAGGAAAGGGGGAGCAGTTACTTTTTCTATAAATATATAAGAAACAGGCTGCCTGAAAGAGCTATATCTCATCTCCAAGCAAACAGAAGCAGCCAACTGTCTTTAGTGATTAGACTGCAAATTTCTGGCAAGTAATTTTAATACAGCAGCAGCAACCTAACCCATGTAAATAAGTCTCTAGGAAGCAAAAATAACTTCAGATTACAGAAAAAATTGCTTGGCTAGATATATCAACATATACCTACATTAACAGGTTTGTTTGCTTTGCTTGTTTCGAAAATCCTTTTAAAGCTCAGAAAACTTTGGGAAATAAATGGATTTTTGTCCTTCTCCTTCCGTCTTCTATTTATGCATGAGTTTTGGCAGAACGGCCAGAAAATATAAACGTGGCTCTAATTTTATCTAGAACAGTGAAATGATGCCAGGTATTTAGTGGTACATTTTTCCTTTCTTTGCTTTAAGTTATTAAAATTAAAGATCAAAGCTGGCAGAGTAAAGAGCTTCAAAGAAAATTTCTCCTGCTCTCCATGCGCCTGCGTTTATAGAGTAGAACAGCCTGATATTTATACTGATTTGTAGTTGGAAAATCAATGTGTTTATGTTTAAATCAATAAACATTAAAAGGTTCTTAATAATTAGACAAGGGAAAAATGGCAAGGAGGCTCTTTGAGGAATTCACAAAGACAGTTGCAATTGTCTCCCCTGTTTTTTGAAGTACGTTTTCCCTCTTATCCTTGTTAATTGATTCTTCCCCAAGTGAAACAACAATTGCGGTTTGTGTAAGCCGTTCAGCAGGGAACCAGGTTCCCATCCCAAGAAAAGGTAAATGTAGAATCTTCACCCCTCCCTTCCCTGCTCCAGAATCCCACCCTTGTGTTTGCTAACTCAATAAATAGTACAAAACCTTCAGAGCCTTTGTACAATTAGGCGCTGATGACTTTTGCATTCCTTTGTGGTTTAAAATGTGTGTTATCATTTGTTCACTGGCAGATTTCTCTGAGTGCGTTCATGGTGCTTTAAAAATCCAAATATGCTTTTTAATTAGCTTGAGTCCCCCACCCCCGCTCCCTCTCCTTATTTGAAAGGTCATGTTAAATAACTGCATGAATTGAAAATAGGACTGAAGGGGGACCTAGCAGACAGCAGTTCTAAGTAGATTGGGCACAACAAAGTTCCTTTCACTCTAGAATGTGGCTGAAAATACCAATCTTTGTTACTGCATTCCAGAGAGAGGGGAAGCGGGTAGGAATCTGGGTTCGAAGGACTTGGGTGCACATATACCCTTTGAAACAGAGAGCTGGAATCCATCATCTTACGCTTAATTGACAGCTACTTAAGGCCAAATGCTCGCTGATCCAGTTACATTTGAGATTTTTGGATGCCACTATTGGCAGAAGACCTACAAATGCCAGCCAGCCATAATTAGAAGCATGTGTACCATGTGTTGTTTGTTACTATTCACTTGTCCTCCCCCCGCCCCCACTTTGGCACAACTTTTTAAGATTCTCCTTCTGATGAAGCTGTTGGATCAAACCTTGCGCCCAAAGGAAAGAAACGCGGAAGACTCTAACGTCATTCAAAGTGGCATCTCACCTTGAATTAACTGGGTATCTCTAATTTAATATGCATCAGATGGAGGAGGCATATACAGATACAGTGTGTTCATCAAAAAAAGTTGCCAAAAGACAAATAGAGGTAAATATATAAATATGTTGTTGTGCTTCAGATCTGATTTGTTCCGAGATGCATGTTGGTAGCTACAATGTGGGAGCGGTGGCTTGTTAAATGAGTTATGGTTCATTTAGAATTTATTCACCAAATGTGTCTGGACACACAAGGAATCTGTCCCTGATGTACATGCTCTAAACTAGTGATGGCGAAACATATGGCATGCATGCCACAGTGGGCACACAGAGCCCTCTCTGTTGGCACTCGAACCAAGTTGCCCCAGCATTGCCCCAGTGCTGAGCATGCTCAGAAGAGAGCAGGGGCGCTTGACAATGACATCACAGGGCCATGCACATGCTCAGGAAGAGTAACAGCACCGGGCAATGACATCACAAGCTGCAAATCATTAGTTGCAACTCGTCCAGGCACAAGGTGCCTAAAAGCTTAGCCATCACTGCTCTATACTTACATACAGGCTATAATTGACAAACTGTGATTACAATCATAAGATACATTTATCATCATAAAGTACATTCGTCTTGTCATGTACATATAAGCATAAGATACATTGATAATGATAAAGAACGTTCATCATGCCATGTACGTATTTGGTGCAATCGACAAACGGCGACCCTAATCATAAAAACATAAAATCATAAAAATCATACAAACCCCAAAGCCTGAATTCATACAACATACTAAAATGAAACCAAGCACACCCCATAGGTCATAAGGTCACCTGAGAATTCTGTGCTTATATAAAACTGCTTTTCCCCCCACACTTGTTAAGATCATCATGAAAAATTGAGTTGAAGCAAATGCCTATCTTCAAATGAAGCCTGTCCCACTCCCTTCCCTCTTTTCTTTGCCATACTATTATGGTTTATTTGTTTTTTAGCATAGCCTATTGTGCAAGAACACATAGTATAGGTTGGAAATTTTGATTTATTGCTGAGTATGATATGGGATGAGAGACAGTTTGGTGTAATCGTTAAGGCATCAAGCTAGAAACTGGGAGACTGTGAGTTCTGGTCCTACCATAGGTACAAAGCTAGCTGGTTAAACGTGGACCAGTCACTCTTTCTTAGCCCTTGGAACGAGACAATGGTAAATCACTTCTGAAAAACTTTACCAGGAAAACCATTGGGATTTGTTCAGCCAGTCTCTGAGAATCAGATATAGCTGAATGGAAGGAAAGAAATTATATGGGCTACAAAATATGACAATTAGGTACATTTTTCCATACTGCCCTTGTAAATTAAGATGCTGGGTAACTATGGTTCTGCTGTTGCAGATGGCAGTGTCAGAAAATGTTGATTAACCCTGCTTATGCTTTAGGCTATTCAAAACATTATTTTGTCCCCAAAATTATCTAGATATACTTCCTAGAAGTGGCATCTAATGTTTTAACCGGAGTGTTTTCAATACAGTGAAGGTGCTCAGCTCTTCATTTCTGTAATAGTTGAAAGAAAAGTGGCTTGTATACCAAAACTGAATCTTGATAAAACAGACTGGTTCCCAGTTATGGGAAACGATAAACTTGCTGTGTTAAATGGGACTGAAACATCCCCAAAGGACAGGCACATAGATTTTGAATGTTCCTTGTATCATTGTTGACATGAGAGATACAACTGATTACTGGGACAATAAGCACCGATAACCAATTTTGGTTGGTATCCTGTTTCTGGACAGGGAATAGCTTAGATCCACCCATTACTTGTTTTGTAGTTGTGCAAATCAGCTCTGTTTTTAATAGCTGATTTAAATCAGTGCTACCACTCTGCCCTTTCCTCTTTTGCTCCAGTGGGAAGTTTTCCTCCCTAAAAACTTGCCTTGTGTTTCTTTCCCTGCACTCTTTCCTTAAAGATGCCTTATTGTGTTGCTGTTTTTAACCCACAAACTGTTAATTATGGCCTTCTTGTTTTCACTCTATAATCCTTCATTTTAGGAGTTTAAGTCACAGTCTCTAATGGCATTTAAGTGTAGGGTTTTTGGCTGAATTGCCGTTTTACCGCAGCACTAAACTTGCTGTTTAGGCTCGTTAGTGGCATTTTGGATATCGCTTGACTCTTTTTGCTCTTAATATGAAGGATAACCACTGCATTTAGCTGATTTCTCAACCTTAGTGGTTACTATTTGTTCATCTACTGAGAATAACAAAGCCCGACTGTTTGATTATAAATAATCTCTAAGCTGCAGACCTAACATTTGAGTAAGGGAGAATGCAAAACATTTATCTAGAAGCTTTGTAACAGTGGACTGGACGCTGTTGGTTCAAATTGAAATTCTTTTACAATTAAGAACAACCAGCATAGTTTTTAAAGTTTTAAAGTTTTCAATTGCAACTGCCTTCTTGCTTGTTAAAATTGTATCTCCTTTAGGAATGAATAGTCTGTGTTCAATCTTATTCTTGGAGTCTCTGTGTGTTTTTTCCATTTTGTTTATGGGGAATGGTGTGGAAGGGGTTATGGATGGCAGATTTGGTTCTTTTGTGATGTATTTAAATCTTTTGATGCTTTCCTGGCTGTGTAGGTTTCTTTAGCAAATCCCTAGAGGAAGTATTTGCTCCTCATTTCTCTCTTCAGGATTGAATCTAAGTGTTGGAAGCCAGGGAGATTTCAAAATAGGTGGAGGAAAAGTTTGCCAGGGAAAGAGAGGGTGTTCAACCCAACCCATGCCTACTTGGTTATTAAATAAATGGAAGAACATCATGTTCAAAAAAAGAGTCTCTTTTCTCCTGAAAGAAATATTGACGACCAATTCTCTTTCATTACATTCGCGGAGAACTGGTAATAAAATAATGCAGGGGATGTTTGTCTTCACATCATTAATTCATAGGTGCTTTCTCTATAATTCTTGGCAAAATCAAAACAAAACGGAGAAAGCCTTAAAAGCAGCCTCATTGGCAAATGGAGGTGGCCAATGGTCATAGAAAACCAAGTGGAAAGACATATATTTTCCTGTGGATTCCTTTTAAAGAATGTACTTTTATAGGTACTTTCCTTTCATATATGGATTTTCACATGGACTTTATCTGAATAGAAACTTTTTTTACGAGTGTTTATCCTTATCGCTTGTTATGCAACTTTCTTTCCTAATATGCTCATTTTTATTGCAGTTCTTTTTTGGCAGAGGAGGGAAATGATAAGCTAAATAGCCCAATTTGAAAGAGTGGTGATATTGTTATACCAAGCCTGTTTTTTTTATTTTTCGGATAGAATTCTGGGAAGTATACATTGGGTTCGTTTGCATTAGTATTCATGAATTAAGATTAACGTTGGGGAAAACCAGTTTGTGTAATGGTGAAGGTGCTGGCCTAGAAATCAGGAGATGGTGAGTTCTAGTCCTACCTTAGGCGCGAAGCGACTTTGGATCAATCACCAGGAGACAGTGAGTTCTAGTCCTGCTTCAAGCATGAAAAACTGGCTAGGTGACTTTGAGCCTGTCATTTTCTCTCAGCCCAATTGAGTTCACAGCGTTGCTTTTGTGGGGAAATTCAGAATCAGAATCAGAATGTATTGGTCAAGTGTGTCTGGATACACAAGGAATTTGTCTCCAGTGTACATGTGCTATACCTGCATACATACAATTAACAAACTGTGATTGCAATCATAAGATACATTCATAATCATAAAGTACATTCATTTTGTCAAGTACATATAAGCTGCAATTGACGAACCATGACCTTATGAATGCAGTCACAATCATGAAGTACATTCATCATGTTATCATGTTATAAAGTAGAATCATCATATCACAGAATACATTTCATCATGTCACAAAATACCTGCCTCGTGTCATACGATACATTTTTGTGATATGGTACGTTTTGATGCTAGGTTTAGAACAGTTGTAAGATACTAATAATCAATCTACAAGTCAAAATAGGGGTATGAAATGAACAACTACTTTATATTGTAAGATGTAAGCAACAAGTTAATTGTCATACAATTAAGAGAATGGGTAATAGGTAATAGTAAAGATGATAATTATATATTCCTATTAGGTAATTTAACAGTGTTGTGTAAGTTAGCTATTTAGCAGGTTGATGACATGACAAATAGGAGAAGGAAGGAGTATTATGTAAGTCTGCTGTCCTTGAGTTACTTATAAAGTAATAAATCAGGATTTTAAAAACCTTTTTATAAAATAGAGCATTGAGAATTTTTTTTTACTCCCATCCCTACCTTTAATATGACATTTAGACACAACCTGACAGCTTGAGAAAGTAGAAACAGGGATCTACGTGGTTTAATCCCTTTTCAGCTTATGTAAAATTCACTGAAAGGGGCTGAACCACAAGGAAGAATAGATTCTAAGCAGGTTTTGAGAGTCACCTTTCAAAATTATACTGAGAAGTTCTTTAAAAAACATATTTGGTTATACATTAATTCAAAGCAGAGAGATGCGGTTTCTTTGCCCAAGAGTCGCCGTTGTTGTTCGTTACCTTTTATTTTATGAATGCAACAATACAAAACAGGCTCTTACCTGAAATGAACTTTCTCATTGCTAAGGGAACATTTTGTCTGCTATCAAGTTTAGAGTCAATCTTTAACACTGGATGGTTGAAGTCCACTGACTAAATTTACTGTAGGAGTACGTGAAGTTCTGACTGAAGGACTTCACTTGATCTTTGAATGGCACTCTGGTTCTTCCTTCAGTTTCTCAAGGTCATTCCCATGTAGCAGAGTTGAAGGTTCCCTAGTTCAACACCTTGCTCAAGTAGCAAACCTATAGCATTTTAAAATAACTTATTGTATCATTACCATTACACCATCTGTCCTTCAGAAATTTAAGGAGACTTACAGGGAGATCTCAAGATTTTCTTTTCTCCAAAACAATTCAATTCTCAGTTGGGCTGAGAAAGAAACTAGTCAAAGATGATCTGTTGAGCTTCTTTGGCTGGACATAGATCTTAATTTGCTGTTTCTAATCCAACATTCATGCAGGGAATGCATTTTCAGTGTTCGTTGCATTCACTGCTCTTATAAATTCAATGTAAATTTGTCCTCAAGCCAACCTGGCATGACTCTAATTTCGAAATATATATCCAACTCTGCTAATAAACATAGAGGAAACTCTTAGAAAGAAAGGAAAGATGACCCATAAACCTGTGATGTGTTTAGGGACAAATCCAACACTATTTTGTTAAATATATATATAAAATGAGGCAGGAAACCTGGTGTCATACCAAGGTTTTAGACTACATTCCCCATAGTCCTCTGCCATTAGCTATGATGGACGATACTGATGGGAGCCGACATCCATAATGTTCAGAGGCTCCTAACTTGCCAAGCGTCTTTAAATAAATTAAAGGGAATAACGAGAGGCATGATTGAAAATGTTTCAGATGACTTTGCATTGTTGTGATTTAAAGTCATTGCAGTTTTGGAACGATGTAACAACAGGGATCTTTTGCCCAATTGTAAAACATTAGCTTTATAATTTGGGAAACAAATCATTCTAAGTTATGACAGCGACATTTTTCTCATTGCTGTTAAGGACTACTAATATTACAGCCTCCATGTTCATCTGAGCAGCATAGCTCAAGTAAATCTGAGCTGGAACGTAGGATGGTAGCTTGGACTGAATCAGACCTAATGCTTCATTGATCACATTATGGAGTCCTTGGTGCCCTCTGAGGTTAGTTGTTTGCTTGCAGACCTTTCATTGCCCCATTAGGTAATGTCATCAGTGCTAGTGAGAGTGGGCTTTACTCTTTGTTTGTATTCAGTAGATTGTTCAGTAGTTTGTTCAGCAAACAATCAAAGCAGAAAACAACACCCTAACCAAGGAACTATCAAGAGCAAAAACCACACCCCCACCAAGACTGGGAGAGCAAGGTACTGGATATAAACAGGGAACAAACTCCATACTCACTAGTCCTGATGATGTTACCTAGTTGGATAATGAAATGTTTGCAAGCTCAGAGAGAAACAAGGGCGCTATCATTCAGCTATGAGCCATGGATATTCTCTTCTAATTGATAGCTCTGCCACTATACTGTTAAGCCACCTGGCTCATGAAGATGATCGAGCTTGGTTTTTTTTCATTCCTATCACAAAATGCTGGAGACTAAACCTGTAACCTTCAACAGTCTTTCCCTATGAGTTCAAAGGATTTGACCTTGAACGAGCAGAAGGACCCCATATGCCAAACATTCCTATTTACTAAATCAGCTAAACCAGAGGGAGGGTGAGGATTGGCTGCAATAGTTCAGTTCTTTGGAGGAAGCTACTTCCTCTGCTGTCTCCTCCTCTTTCCAAGGCCATCTGGGTACCAATCGGGGCCAGCAGCTTTATTCTATCTCTACCTCCTTCTCAAAAGGAGGCACAGTGGCTCAGCGGATAAAGACTCTGAGCTTGTCGATCGGAAGGTCGGAGGTTCAGCAGTTCGAATCCCTAAGTGCCGTGTAACGGAGGGAGCTCCCGCTCCTCGTCCCAGCTTCTGTCAACTTAGCAGTTTGAAAGCATGTAAAAATGCAAGTAGAAAAACAGGGACCGCTTCGGTGGGAAGGTAACAGCGCTCTGTGTGCCTTTGGCATCTAGTCATGCTGGCCACATGACCACGGGGGACGTCTTTGGACAGCGCTGGCTCTTCGGCTTAGAAAGGGAGATGAGCACCATCCCCTAGAGTCGGCTACGAGTAGCATGCATATGCAGGAGGACCCTTTACCTTTACCTTACCCCATTTTCAAAGAGGCTTACATGAAGTATGGATGGAAAAGTGCTTGCTTTTAAAGATAGAATTCCTCGCTCTCTCATTAACTGCCTTGAAATCATGAACACTTAAAATAAAAAGTGAGCGAAATCTTGCATGGTGAAGGTTGCATGAGTGTGATTCGTTTGCTGCTTCAGTTATACAACTGCATCTCAGCAAATGGAGATGGGGGTAAATGCAAGAGTTTTCTTTTGCTCCCTCCAGGTGGGAAAAATCAGATAATCGATAGCAAGTCTTATATTTCTCCAGATCGAGCCAAGAGAAATAATACACCAATGTAGTACTCTAACATACTGAGAGAAAGAAAAGGAACAGATGATTGTCTGCAAGAAAAGGGTTTTCAGCAAGGAAGAGGGAGAGGGAATACATGCATTTGCAGAGACAGCAAAATACAGCACTTTAAACACCTGAAAACAATGAATTTCCAATTCATTGAATCCACCTCTGGAAAAAGCTTTTGTTTTTTTTATTTATGTGCCGTAATTATTACCATTGATATCCCATCTTTCTGTAAAATGTTCAAGGCTTGAGATAATCCCCAAGAGTAAAAAAAAAGCCCAGTAATATAAAAAAATAAGCTCAAAGGATTGAAAAGGAGCAGCAGGAACATTAAATTAACTGAAGAAAAATAAGCTGCAAAAGCTTGCTCAGATAAGAATGCTTACAAATGGGCAGCCGCGAAGCAAGGAGAATTTTCCTAGGCAGTTAGATTCACAGTAGAAAAGGATCTTCTCTTACGATTCCTGGCTCCCTCGCTCCCGTCTGAGCTCAGTTCAAGAATAATTCCCTGCTCTCTTTGAATATATTTCTATGTCTTGATTTAAAAAACAAAAAAACAAAATGACACCCCTAACTATTGCTTTCAACTTCCTGGCTTTGAATTCTTGGCATTCAGTTCATCACTTCTTCCATGTCATATCTGACTCTTGACTGTAGAGGATCTGATTCTGGATACTTTCCCAACAAACCAGATTTTTACTGGAAGAGATCCTTTAGGTCCTGGATGTGTAATTTCTGAAAAAGCAGCAGCCATAAATCACTTTCCACCCTTCTGGGGAGTCATAAAGGGCTATCTGTGTGATATGCTCTCATGATCAGAAAAACTACACCGGAGACAAATTCCTTGGCAAAATAAATTCAGATTCAGATTCAGATTCAGATTCAGATTCAGATTCAGATTCAGATTCTGATTCTGATTCTGATTCTGATTCTGATTCTGATTCTGATTCTGACTATGACTATGACTATGACTATGACTATGACTATGACTATGATTATGACTGACTGGTTCTTAATTGGCAAAACATATATGATTCAAAAAGACCCAGTAAAAAGGATAAAACCATGAAACTATACACCAATGATATGTACCTATAATAGTTAACTTACTCACAGGCATAATAGTAGACAACATTCAGGATTTTTTAGAAGAAAATAGCAACCTTCTAATAGAACAAAAGGAAATACAGGATCTTTCAAAGTTACAATGGCACTGAAAAAAGTGACAGTATTTTCACACTTGCAGCCTTGCATCATCCCATGGACACATGATCAAAATTTGAATGCTTGGCAGCTGACTCATATTTATGATGGTTACAGTGCCACAGGATCATGTGATCACCTTTGCAAATTGCTTACAATCGAAGTCAATGGGGAAGCCAGATTCACATAAGAACCATGTTACTAACTTAACATGGTTCTTATGCAGTGATTCGCTTAACAATTGTAGCAAGAAAGGTTGTAAATGGGACAAAATTTACTTAACTGTCTCAACAATAGAAATTTTGTGCTCAATTGACTTCCGGTGACTCTGTGGGCTTCAAAAGACAGACTTTTACAGTCCGCCAGCCGCAGGATTACGTAAAGCTGTCCTGACAGCTAAAACCAGCTGTTAAGCGGCTGGAAGCCTTTTCACTTGGGCGAAGAGGGAGGGGGTGAGCTTCGGATCGAGGGTTGGGCTCGAAAGGGTGAGAACCCGCCAGTGAGATCCGGGAAAGCTCTGCGCCTGGGTCGCTTCTGCCATGGCAGAACAAGAAGCCGCGTCTACCTCTGTTCAAGAAATTTGTTTGCAATATTTTCTGTAAACGGACAGAGCAATTTCAGCACTCCAAGCAAGTCTTATTATTTTCTTTTTTTTTGAACCCTAACTCTGTTACTAAAAAGTTTTCCCTCAAGGACTCTGAAAGATACAATTC
>JANHFO010007149.1:88165-99243 GCA_032468095.1 Pareas carinatus
ACCTTTTTCAAGCTGCAGACCCCCAAAACATGTCCGTTGCTACCCCATTCCCACAAATTCAACTCATTACTACTTGACAATTTATATTACTTTTCCCCATGTAAACTTGCCATGGACCCCAGGATGAAAACCTCTGCTCTACGACTCCCAAACCTATATAAATGTGTGTGTGTGTATACACACACTCACACACATATTAGTATGGCATGATGAATGTGTTTTGTCACAAATGTTTTGCCATGTAACATGGTGAAATGTTTTGTGACATGATGATTGTACTTGATAACATGATGACAAGATGAATGCACGTTCTGATTATGAATGCACCTAGCATGTACATGACATGATGAATGTACCTTATGATTATGAATGTATCTTATGGTTGTACTCACTGTTTGTCAATTGTAGCCTGTACGTAAGTATAAACCATGTACACCCGAGACAAATTCCTTGTGTGTCCAGACACCCTTGGCCAATAAATTCTAATTCTAATTCTTTTTTTTTATGATTTATATTATTTTCAACAATAGAGACAAACACACAAAACTTAAAACACCATAATTCAATATTTCAATCAGCATCTGCCAACTGAATAGACATATTATCTATCCTCCATCAGTACTTATTCAGTCTTGTTTATAGAATTTTATACCTATCCGTTCCCTTTCATTAGACACTTAAATAATTTCTCATTTTAAAAAACATCCTTCCTGGCATATATAGCCATTTTTCCAGTTAAACCAACTTCCAACATCAACTCCATATTAAAACATCTTAAACATTAAGTATATTCTCCTTTTGTAAAATATCCTATATCAGTCACTACAGAATATCAAAGTTATCATTCTAATCCATATAACATTTTTATTTATGTAAATAATCACATATCCTGGTTTATTAGTAAAATTCTGGATTTCATGTTCAATTTTGTTTACAATATTCTTATCTATCTTATCCAATCCTCCACATCCATTTTAAGCATCTTAAACATTTTAAATAATTTCAGACCTTATTCTGTATGTATCACAACACAATAGTGAGCTTATCATTTTTCTATAAAACCTATTTCGAACACCAAATCCATATTAGAACAACTTAAACATTAAATATATTCTCCTCTAATAAAACATCCTATATAAAACACTACACAATCAAATTTATCTATATGGCATTTTTGGTTATGTAATTAATCACTTATCTCCTAATTTGCCAGTAAAGTTCTAAATTTCATATTCAACTCCTCATTTACGATATTCTTATCTGTCCAAATTTTTTCCATATCTTCCAAATCTGAGTCTCTGTTATATTCAGTATTGTATCTGTGTCTCTCGGTCTCCTCCTCTTCTCCCTTCTTATTTTCTTCCAAGCTCTCTCAGATCTTTCTATTGGATTCTTGTATTTCTTTAAAAATGGTTTGTACATTCCTTCTCTTTGCTTGCTTCTTTGCCCAGCTGCACTTGTCATTACACTCATAGGGGTGGTTAATGCTCTTCTTTTTAAGCCCTTTTGCCTTTCCTTGATCATCCTTTGAGATTTTGGATAATAATTCAATTTTTTCCTCTGAAATGTAATCACATCTCCAACAACTTGCTGTTTCTCTTCTGTTCTTTCCAATTTCTCAATGTGGTTATCATTCATACTACAATCATCCATCTTTTCTTTGATTTCACCTTTTTCTTTTGGCTTTAGTATACACGTATCACCCAGCTTTTGTAAAATCTTTTTAAAGTTAGCCTCTTGTAAATCCATAAGTGTCATTAACGTCTCTTGAATACGTTTTGCCATTTGTTTTGTTATTATTTTTTGTTGTTGTTACAGTCCCTCTTTATACTTCCCTTACTTTACAGCAGGTTTTGGAGTTTCATTTCTTTGTATGTCCAGATATTTACTTTTTTGTTTCAATAAACAATTCACAGCTGCTTTCTCAAGGTCAGGCTTTCTCTCACTTTCACTTCACCACTGGGTATTGTTTTAACTTTTATAAAAAACTTCCCCAACACCTTAGGGATTTTTTCCCAATCTTACGATATCTTTTAAATTTTAGTATAGGTAAAAGCTTTGGAGTAGGATGTTAAAAACTCACTCAGGTGGTTAGGTGCTGATTTCAAGGTTTATTGGCAGCTTGTTTCCAAGCTGCTCCATTTCTGCTTCGTGGCTCATCTGTGGCTAAATGATGTGATGATCAAAGCCCGGCTTTGCAGATCTTCCGAGGGGTCCCTTCCCAGTCCCAGGGCAATCACCACCTCCCCTGAGACTGTGAAACATCCCCTCTCTTCGTTGCCTCTTTGAGGCAACTTTTGGGTTGGAACCAGTCCCAATCTACAAGCTGTGAAACAGTTCAGCTTGGGAGATCCCCGTGTCTGCTACTTTGCCACCACACCGTCCACAGGAAGTTCCTAATTCTAATTCTAAAGATCCCTCTTGCCTACCTTGAGCCTATCTTCTGGGTGTTGGCTGTTCCCTGTTCTGTTGCTTGGTGTTATCTGCAAACTTTGATTGCCGAATTGATCATTTTTCCCCCTGCATCCTGACCTTTCTCGTAGGGGCTTAAAAATGGTGGCCACCAATTTTATCCAGAAAACACCCATGTCAGGCAGGGCCTTCTGGGGGTAGAGGTAATACCAAGTGATCCTCAAGCCAGTCGCATTCTCTCCTTCAGAAGAGAAGGGCAGAGAGCAGTTCCACATTTTCACCAAGCTTATATTAAAAGTACAAGAACTGGCCAAATTTCCACCCAATGTTGAATGCTTTTCTAGTATCTGGATACTGTTCACCCTGGATCCTCTGTTGCAAGACTTCTAACTTGGGTATTAGTTTGGGTAAAGCCTTGCTAGGTGAAGCCAGATTTGAAAAAAGCTGCCACATTTATGTGCCATATTACATGCCACATTGAGAAACTTTACAGTTCAATACTATTTGGCAGCCACAAAGCCACTTTGTTCCCTAATTTTAGTGGCCTACAAAGAAAGTATATTTCATATAACAGCCTAAGTATTTCTGCTTGAAATGAAGCCTTTTGTATAGGATTAGGAGTTTAGGAAATAAATATATTGGCTGGCTTAAAGCTCTAGCATGAAGTGTTTGGCATGTCCATCATTTTGTCTATTGAAATCAAAACTGGGAGCAAAAACTGGGAGCAAATATGAGAGCAATTCGGGAAAAAACTCTTATCAATGACAGACACTCACAAATACTGAACTTTTATTATACACATCAAAAAACTAAAACAGGGCATTACTTTTTGACATAATCGCCATTCCAATTGAGGCACTTTTCATAATGTCTTACAAGGTTTGAAATTCCTTCTGCAAAGAAATCTCCCTTGAGGGAATGAAGCCAGAATAGGTGGGAGTCACCCACAGCCAAAACTGAGCTTTTAGGGGGGGATGATCAAAAACATCCCAATGTTGGAACTGCTCCAAAAGGTCTTGGGTGCATCTAGCGATGTGCGGGTGAGCATTGCCAACACCACACCGGAGGTCAGCATGCCCCGATGCTTGCGACGCACCGCTTTGACAATGGCAATGCGCTTCAGGATGCTGTTTCAGGGTGGCTTCATTCCCAGGAGGGAGATTTCTTTGCAGAAGGAATTTCAAACCTTGTCAGATATTCTGGCAAGGGCCTCAGTTTGAATAGTGATAATGTTGAAAAGGAATGCCATGTAGTAGTTTTCTAACGTGTATAATAAAAGTTCTGTATCTGCGAGTATCTGTCACTGTTAACCAAACTGAGATTTTTTCCCGAATTGCCCTCGTACATTCCTAGGCTTGCAAACCTTCTAGAGGTGAGAGAAGATACCTCACTTTTGTCCTTCGTTGGAGCAATGAGAGTAGGAACGTCATGTTGCTGAGAATCTTTTGCCTGCTAGCATTAACAAGTGCACCAAAGTAACATCAGCTCCTCAGAGACCAAGATGCCAGCCTTGTTGCCGTTCTCATGACCATAATCTCATCTCTTTGCTTTTTTCTCCGACCAGCTGAAGAGCCAAATGGAGGCAAAGAGGCTGTTTGAAGGCTTCACAGAAGGAGAAGTCACCTTCCAACCCACTTACAAATACAAAATCGGCTCAGATGAATTGGACACCAGGTGTGAGGCAGAGGAAGGACGAGCAGGGAGGGAGGCTGGGTGGGTGGCAGATAGCTAACTGTGTGGCGCTCGTGCGAGTAGGGTGCTGCAATCGCATGGCCCTCACACAAGTGGGACTGTGTGCATGTGTGCTGATGTACACGTGACAGCCCACCATTCATGCAGCCCGGTTGCCAATAGCCCACGGCCTGGTAGTGGGCGATGGCCCCACAGGTTGGGGACCCCTGGTTTAGAAAATTACTATCTGTGGCCTAGAAATCGCAAGTCTCAGGACTTCCAAAATGGTCAGTGAGATGCCTCAGACCACCCACAACAAAAGTGGTTGAGGGGAGAAAAGGGAAAGAACAACCCAGAACAACTTAGGGCTGCCTCGGATAAGGGCTGCAGGAGAGGAAGAGAACCACATTCTTGAAGGGAGGGGGAGTGGGAGGGGGAAGAAGATACAATGAAGTCAAAGTTGAGATTAGATGAAGTAATGTTAAGTATGTACCGGTAATATTTTAATTCTTAATTTCTTCACAATGCACGTTTTAATTTTTTATACATATATTTTCCTATAAATTAGAATTATTTCTATTTCTATTGATCTATACATATAAAGATTCATATCCTTATAAAGTTTATCTAGCATGTGCCATACCAGAATGCCCAAACTGAGTGGAACAGTGCAGTAGTATCATACCAAGATTAGCAACTGTCCTTGGTCCTGAAATAATGAGATTCTATCAATCTATCAATCTAATCCTTTTGGCATATGGGTTTTATTTTATACACAGTCCAGTTTCATACGCAATATACTGAATCTTGCCCAAGTAAATTAGAATTATCTATTGTACCTTGAAACAAATAAAATTTAGTCTTTCTTCCCTCACACTTTGCTTGCCACTAATGTATTTCTTCATCTTTCATTAAAAAAATAATTAATTTTCATTCAGTGTCAGATAGCCTTGCAGATTTCCTATGAAATTTAACCCAAGTGAAATGGTTGCTCCTAATTTATGTTCAGCTCCCAGATGCCCTTGTTTCTAATGAATACAAAAATCCTTGTACTATAAACATGATAGCTGGATTCAGTTGAGCAAAGAGCACTATATGGATGGACTAGAATCAAAAACAGATGATAGAACTATTATTTGATAAAACTTCTGTTAAACTCATCATCTGGGAGAAAAAAATAGTCAGGTAAATTCAATTAAAAGGTGCAGAAGCGTTCCAATTTCTCAAATAATAGTTCTATCATCAATCAGGATGGATGGAAATTGGAACATAGAATCCTTCCAAATCAAGATTGTCATCTTGTAAATAGAATCCTTGTCCAATAGTACTCCCCCATTGAAATCTGGGGTCTGCATAAATATATTAAATAGAAAGAAGATGAAATTTAGACTTAGTTTTGATTTTGCTTTTCTCTTTGTGCAGTGCCATTTTATTTATGGATACAAGACAGACTTTAGACATTTTCAATGGGCTGATTTTTTTTTTGAATGCTTCAGGACATTGCATATATGAAATATGCAGGGATCCACTTGGTTATGAGAATAATGATGTTGAAATGAATGCACCATGGGACATTTCCAGAGGGGATTTTGTGAGATAAAAAGAATTGGACTATTCACATTAGATATGAAAATGGTGTGCTTCAGATGTTGTTACAACCACCACTGATCTCAGCCATGTGTTCAAATGTGCAGTTACTGACAGATATAGTTCAGGAATTTCTGGAGGGCCATCAGTTTTCCTGCCTTGATGTACAAGTTCAAAAACGGTGATCCAAAATAAGAGTATTGAGGAAGAACATATGAAGCTGATTAGAGGGGAAGGGATGCCGAGTGATCCAAACACTTTGAATGGAGCATGGGAAGCTAATGAGAAATGTAGTCAGAGAAACCAGAATAAGATGAGGCAAGAAATGCCTTTATGTTGTTTCAGTGGGTAAGGGATGAATTAATATATATGCAGACTATATCTGGCAGCTTTCTCCAATTCCCACTTTTCTTGCATTTCTTCATACTTCAACAAGCACAACTATTCAAAAATTCGCCCATGGTATTTTTTACTGAGGTTGAAGTAGACACACAGGACATGAAAATTATGGATAAGTTGTTTAATGTCTCAGAGAGAGGGAGACGTTGATTGTGATTTTCAGCCTAGTAATTTGGCAGTGAATAATAATAAGAAATGTACTCAACTGCAGTCTCTAACTTAATCCAGCTACTTCTGTCTATGTATTTTTGTGTGTGTCTCTCTCTGTGTGTGTGTCTATATAAGAACAGCAGGAAGACTATTTCTAAACCTGCAAGCAGATTGCCATCCAGTCAGGAAATCTCTTGGGAAATTGACTTTTTCTTATGATTGGAGGCTCTAATTGTGAAAAGGTTTGAGGTAACTTTTTCCCCCGTTTATCCCTTAAATTGCAGCTTAAATACGGAGTACACTGGCAACCAACTACATGGCATGTGATTGTATTATAAAGGTTATGTCTACTTGCAATAAAACCATTCTGCCTGACAAATGCTCTATGCTAATGGGCTAAGATGTGCTTGGATTCCCAAGCAAAATTGTCCATAATTCTAACAAGGTGTCAGGATAAAGTAGCTGTGCTTTTTGAGCTAGACCTGACAAGCAGTTTCTACAATATGCTCAAGATTTCAAGGCCAGCTTTGTGTTGAAATGTTTGCCGGGTAAATCTTATTTTAATTATAAATCTGTTAGCATTAAAACTCCGATTTACCAGACATCAGGATATAATTGAATGAATTGGTCTAATCTCTGAGAAAGGAAGGGAGGATGGAAGAAACTAACTTGAAGGATTCTGCCAGGGTTTAGAAGAAGACGGAATCTACAGTTATCACCTTCAGAGTCTAGGGTGGCTACTGGTTGTCAATCTGAGGGATTGGTAGTAAATTACAAAGTCAGAAATGAAGATAGGGATGAAAGGAACCATACCATATTTCATATTTCCAAATGGAGGGTTACAACTACTCATTCATTCCTGTTTTCTAACAATCCCTCTGAGTCTATACTGGCCCCAGAAACCTTGCTGAATATCAAAAAATCTCTTTAGTTGGTGCTTTGCTTTGAAAGATGAACTGATTCATGAATTGATTCTGCGTCATCACATCACCCAATCCACCTCTGGAATGATTTGTCTGATGGATCCATTTGTTCGATTTGCTTGATTTCTTGGCTGCCCACTGTATTCCCAGGAGTCTTCTCCAATGCCAACATTCTTGTTTCCTCAATGTCTTTTATTTCTTTGGAATGTCATGGAGAATACCCTGGTTTGCACGACTCTGATCTCTGTAAGTTTAGAGATGAAGATCTGAATATCTTTCCCATCTACCAGGTATTAGGCTGTGATGTTCTCCTGGACATTAAGAGAGGAACTGAGGAGCATAAGACAGTCAATAGACCTAGTAGTATATATTTGAATAAACTTTTCTGACAGTCGATTCATTTTTAAAGACACCTCCCTAATATTTCCATTGTCATACATATTTATATCCCAGAGATTTTCCCAGAGATAAGGTATCTCTGCATAGCTACACTTTTGTAAGCCTCAATTGATTTGTGACCTGTTTCACACCATGCAGGAAAGTGCAGATTGAAGTGTATAATTGTGATCTGTTTTGCTTATAAAAGTGGATGAGTTATTGCTGGATAGAAGTTGCATTTATTTTTTGGAGATCAGAGGAAGCTGCAGAAAGAGGGATAATGCAAAGTGAAGTCAGGTTTATCCCACAGGTAGAAGATACTGTGTTTTACATTTCTTCTGTTCATGTGGAAAAACTGCAGCAATCCTTCATTGTTATTTCTAACAGGAATTCATATTGCACTTTTGTCTAATTCTTATACCTAAATGGCAAGAAACTGCACTGCTGTTTCTTTCTTTCTTTTTTTGCAACTGTAAGGCCATATTGAGTTGGTATGGACAGAAGATCTGGTCTCAGGTCTATAAAAAGGAATATTATCAATTTTATAGGTTTATAGGTTTTGGATAGTATGAATTGCATTAATTTGCATTAGAATTTGAATCCTCCCACCCAATCTCTCTGTGTACTAGAAGAATGAAAGCAGAGGAAGCTTTTTCTTATGAGATTAATCCATCAGAAATATTCAGCTAAACAAGTATAGTCAAGTGATCTGGCAAATTGTCTGGAAGCATATAACCAATCTGCCAAGCTGATTTACAGAATATAGAAAACAGAAAAACAGAGTTAAGGGACCTTGGAGGTCTTCTAGTCCAATTTTGTGATTGAGCAGGAGACCCTATACTAGTCTAGACAAAAAGATGTCCAAACTCTTCTTAAATACCTCCAGTGTTGGAGCACTCACAATTTCTGGAGGCAAGTTGTTCCACTGATTAATTGTTCTCACTGACAGGAAATTCCTCCTTAATTCTAGGTTGCTTCTCTTCTTGATTATCTTCAGTCTGCACTTTCTTGTCCTTCCCTAAGGAGCTTTGAAGATTAGGCTAATCTGTCTTCTCTCTGACAGACCTTCTAGTACTGAAAGACTGCCATCATATCACCCCTAGTTCTTCTCTTCATTAGACTAGACATAACTTGTTCCCACAACTGTTCTTTAGCCTACTTAAACCAGAAGTTAATTTCTCGGTTTCTTGCTACAAAACTCCCCTCCATTGAAGATCTGTACTCTGAATGATCCAAAAAGAAAGCGGGGAAAATAATTATGGATCCTTTACACCCTGGACATAATCTGTTTCAACTTCTCCTCTCTGGATGATGCTACAGAGTATTGCAAACCAAAACAACTAGACATAAGGACAGTTTCTTCCCTCATGTCATCAACCTGCTAAACAGCTGATTCACAGGACAGTGTTAGTGCAAAGGGTGTCTTTGTGACAGGATGAAATGATTTTGTGACAGGATGAAATGGTTTTTGTGATATGTCCGCACTTTATAACATGACGATGAACGTTATGTACATTAAGACTATGAATGTATCTTATGCTTACATACACAATTGATTATGCATATATATGCCTATATATACAAATGATCATGATTATGCTTATATATTCAAATTGTCTATAAATGTATCTTGATTGTATCCTTGTTATGTATGTATGTAGGTACTGAGCATGATCACTGAAGACAAATTCCTTGTGTGTCTTGACACACAGGGCAAAATAAATTCTGATTCTGATTCTGATTCATTATTTTTGTAAAGAACTCAAACTGGCAAAAATATATTATACTTATTTCTTCTCCGATTTTCCCCACAACAACTCCATGAGATGGGTTGGACCAAGAATGCTTTAAGGACTGAGTATTAAAGATGTATTTATATAGATACATCAATTTTTAAGACCTAGGAGCATGGAGTAAACCCAGAGCAATTGCCTATTGTTGGTAAAGATGCGTGCCATAATAAAGCATTGTGTACAGTGGCATGTCCGTCCTTGGAAAACAAAGAACTCTCAAAAGCACAGAAGCCATTTAAAGTAAATGTCTGTTTAGTTAAGCATCTCAGCAGGATGCAATGTTACTCACAGTTCCAAGGACATCTTCTTTAAGTTGCTGCAAAGCAGCACTTCCAGATCCAGAAGGGAAACTTTTGTCCTGATGCTCTTCCTTTGAAATACTTGTTTCTGCCAGGTCAAATTGCAAAACTTTACGGCGTCCTGAGAATGGCTTCTCATAATTACTGGAAGAAAATATGAATCGGGAAGTCAAAAATACATAACTGACAGGGATAACCATTTTTTCCAGATTATAAATATGACATTTCACGGTTTCTATGGACCAGCAGCATGATGTCATGACTCAACCCTGGCAAGGTAGAGTGGCTATAGTTTTTTGGACTTCCAAGACCAGACGATTTTTAATCTTTGACTCTGAAAAATGCAGTACTTCGCCACACTGAGCTGGTGCGCAATTTGGGGATGCTCCTGGACTCATGGCTCCTGCTCAAGGAGCAGGTAGCAGCCATGGCTAGAGGATCCTTCACTCAGATTCATCTGGCGCACCACTTGTGCCTTTTGCTGAACTGGGAGGCCTTGGTCATTTCCTGGTTGGACTACTACAATATGTTCTACATGGGGCTGCCCTTGAAGACATGGAAACTTCAACTGTTCCAGAATGTGGCAGTGCCCACAATAACAGGACCATCTCATGTAACACCTCTGTTGCATGAGCTGCATCGGCTTCTACTTGCTTTCCAGGTGCAGTCCAAGGCGCTGGTCATTACAATAAAACCTTAGATTGCAAGTAACTTGGTCTGCAAGTATTTTGCAAGACAAGCAAACATTTTTAATAAATGTTAACTTGATAAATGAGCGATGTCTTGCATTACGAGTAGTATGAACAGTATACGCACGCTTTCTGGCTGTGGGTTTGTGGGTAATGCTCAGTCTCAGTCGGCATCGCTTTGATATATGAGTGCTTTGGATTACAAGCATGTTTTTGGAACTAAGCATGCTCGCAATCTAAGGTTTTACTGTATCTTAAAAAGCCCTATATGGCTCAGAGCCAGGCCACTTGTGAGGCTACCTTTCACTAAGGACATCTACCCGTCCTACCAGGGCAGAAAGGGTGGGCATGCTCCTGGTTCCTTCTTTCTAATATTTTCATCTAATGAGAGTTGGAAGTGTGCCTTTTCCGTGGCAGCCCCTGCCCTATGGAACATCTTGCCCCCTTAGGTTCAGCACTCCCCCATGCTTTTAACCTTCCATAAAGCTTTGCAGACTTAGCCCTTCCCTCAAGTGTTGATAGATTAGATGATACATTTACATGGGTTGGTGTCAGGTTTTTGCTTTTATTGTTTTTTAATGTTTTATATTTTAATTGTGTTTTAAAGTTTTTAAAATGATTTTATTGGGAGTCATCCAATCTTGTCTTAAAGATGGGTGGCTATATGTTTTCCAAGGGAGATGGGTGGTTAAGAGGTATGAAAAACAGATAGATAGATAGATAGATAGATAGATAGATAGATAGATAGATAGATAGATAGATAGATAGATAGATAGA
>JANHFO010007149.1:206013-218128 GCA_032468095.1 Pareas carinatus
ATTCTAATTCTAATTCTAATTCTAATTCTAATTCTAATTCTAATTCTAATTCTAATTCTAATTCTAATTCTAATGACTAGCCAGAATTAAACTATCCTCTTTCTTCCTGCCATGATCTCATCTCTCTACTCTCTCTCTTTCTGTCATTCTCTCTCTTAATAGCAAGCTATTTCTCATCTCAAAACCAGCTTTTAAAAAGTTCTCTCCAACCTTCCCCTTGGCTAAGTGGCAAAACAAAAATGGAAGGGTCAAATACTTCATTCTTTCAAGTTTCACGCCAGGCTTAACTCTCTACACATTTAGTTCCCCATTCAACAGCTGGCTTATTTGGCAGAAGTCTTACTGGTATAACTTGACAAGATTAGCTGCCTCATTTTAGGCAGAAATGGAGCTCTCATCATAAGATGGTTAATAGAAGTCAAAGTCATAATACAGTCTGTTATGTCCGCGGCCGGCAGCGTGGAAAAACCACGAGCCGACATTGGTGAAGAGATATGGACTGAGGGAAGCCAATCAGTGATGAGCGAAGAGCTGCTCCCCTGAATGATTGGTCGGCCACTGGACCCAGGCTGTTTGATTCCAATACTTCCAAGCTTTTGCACCGTTGTCTCGGTTCACATTCCTTGAATAAAGTTTTGAGTTGCTTTAACACCGTGTGAGGTTTAAATTCTAGACTTGTTTCTACTGTCTCTGTGAGTCAATGGATACTTGAGTGTTTTTTTTCCATGCCCTCAGTAGTTATTTCTTCTATGGTGATATATTGCTTCCCTTTTCCTAGGAATTACTAGTGCTTGTCTTGTCAAATTCATTCTTTACACAGACCTTTGAGTCCAGTGCTAATTATGGGACATAAAGCAAGCTGTTGATGATCTGTTCTGAACTAATAGATGTGATTCATTGTATTAGTACTATTTATCCACTGGAACATTATAAATGAGATTTCTCCCTATGCGGAATGAAGGAACGCAGACCTTTCTGCTGAGTCTCAAACATATAGTCTTATCTTACAGATTCAACTTTAGCCTTAGCCTACAATACAAGGGCGCGGTGGCTCAGTGGCTAAGATGTCGATCAGAAGGGTGGCAGTTCGAATCCCTAGCACCGCGTAACAGAGTGAGCTCCCGTGACTCGCCCCAGCTTCTGCCAATCGAGCAGTTCGAAAGTATGTAAAAAATGCAAATAGAAAAACAGGGACCATTTCGGTGGGAAGGCAACAGCGCTCCGTGCGCCTTTGGTATCTAGTCATGCCGGCCACATGACCACGGGGACGTCTTCGGACAGCACTGGCTCTTTGGCTTAGAGACGGAGATGAGCACCGCCCCCTAGAGTCGGACACGACTATCACGCATGTGTGGGGGGAACCTTTCCCTTTACAATACAGAGATACTCATCTCCAATGTCCACTGAAGTCTAAAAAATCCACCGTAGCAGCTTGAAATCTAAGAACACCTTCTAACTTGAGATTTTTAAGATCTGAACTTTTATAGAAAATTTGAGTGGCACACAAAGCTTTCAGGTAAGCGAGTTTAGTCTGGACTCTGAAGGAGTCTTATTCAGGTATGGAAAAACAGAGTTTAGTGTTAAGAGAAGGACTGTAGCTTGACCACATTGTTTGCAGGCTTATATTATTATTACTATTATTATTTTACTATTTTTTAAAATTATTATTATTTATTTCAAACAAATAAGTAAACAAATACACAGCAAATACACAAACATACAAATACAAATACATACCAACATACAGGGTGATCAGAAGAAAAAAAACTCATTATTTAATATATAGCCAGGTGTTTAAGAAATGTTAAAGATAAAGAGCAAATACACAGGCAAAATCCTTAAAAATCATTTTCAAAAAAGGAGAAGGAAATTTAACATCAATTACATCTCTAACAGAAAGAAGAAGCGGGGGAATTTTACATCCTTATTTTCTTTTAAGTTTTATTATCAAATCTCTTTTTCCTCTCTTCTTCCTTTTCTTCCCTTCATTCACCTTACCTTTTTTCCTCTTCTTCCATCTTCCTTCTTCCATCTTCCTAACCCCTTACTTTCTTCTCTCTTCATCTTTCTTCTTTCACTTTATCCTTCTTCTTTCTCACTTCTTCTTTCGTTCCAACCTCCAATTCCCTTCCTCCATCTCTCTCCTTCACCTTTTCTCTCTCTTATCCTCTAACTTCCTCTTACCTTCAGACCTACCTCTCGTCTTTGCCCTCTTTCTACTTTCTTCTGTTTTCTTTCTTCTCTCTCTTCCCTCTTTCCTTTTCTCTTCTTCTTTAACAACCAGCCTGGTTTCTAACCAATACTTCCTTTTAGTCAAACATTTTTGTACCCAATTCTATTTTTACTCTCTCTTCCTCTTTTTTCTTTTTTAAATCCCTTAATAATCTATTTCCTTTATTTCATTTCTCTTCTCCCTCTTTTAATTATAACATCTAGAAAGTTTTCCATTTCTTAAATTGGGCTTCCTCCTTTCCATTTCCAGAGTAACTAAAAAAGACACATCATTTGCAGGCTGAATGTCCCTAGTTCAGTCCATGGCATCTCAACATTAAAAGGTCAAGTATCAGTTGATGAAGAAGTGCTTTGCTTGAAGATGTTGGAGAGCTACTCCAACCACATCAGACTCTTGGTGGACAAATAGCAAATATTTTAAAAGAAGTTTTCTACATCCCAAGCTTACCATTGTCTCATCATCATCATCATCATCATCATCATCATCATCATTATCATCATTACTTACAAATTTAAAAACATTTATATACATACTTCCCCCCCTTCAATTCTTATCATTGAGAGGTCATTTGCAATTCCTTTTCTTCCTTGTACATCCTTAACTATTGTTATTTTGAAAATGACTTTTGTCACTTTAGTTTCAAATCTGTCGATGATCAGCGTTTCTGTACTAGTTGTCCGAGTCGGGACTCTCCTTTTCTTTTCAAACAGCTGAATGATCTTTCAATCTTACAAAGCTAAAGTTAAGCATATCCTATATCACATCATATATCAAATAATATATCACATCGTATTGTATTTTATCTTATCGTATCCTATCATATCTCTCACTTAATTAGAAGAGTTTTATCCCTTCTTTCTACTCTTTTCTCCCTTTCCTCTTTACCTTCCTTTTTCCACTTACCTTTCTACCCTTCTTCCTTCCTTCTCCTCCCTTCCTCTAGTTATTCTTTCTCACCATCTTTCATTCATGTTACATTGCTTAATTTCTATTCTGCTTTTTATATTTAGCTACTAATCCTTCTTATCTTACCTTTATCTACTCTTATTCTTTATATTATTCTTAATTCTTCTATTCCTTTCTTTCATTCCTTCTTCATTTGCTTTTCCTTCCTACATTCTTCCTACCTTCTCCTACCTACTTGTTCTTTTCTTCCTTTCTCCTCTTATCTCTTCTCTCCATTCTATAGACCCTCTCTACTTCCTCCTTTGTCAACTCTTACTCTTCCCTAAAACCTACCATTATCTCTTAATGCCAAGACCTCGAGCAAAATTATTCAGCAGACATTGAACAGAATGTGTTGGATTTTCAGTCTGACATCTTAACCCTGAAAGCCATGCTTGTCCTCTTCCATATTTCTGACCTTAATTCCTCACTTAGCACCAAAAGGTTTTTTAAAGCACCTGTGCGAGGTCTCCAGGGAGTGTTTCTTCCCCATTGTGAATTATGAGACAGCCCTCGAGAAACATCACATCTCTGCTGCATGCCTTGAATGCCAAATTCTGGCTATAAATATTCCATGCGTGAAAATGGCTGCAGCATTTGCAAAAAGTTGAGTCCTGCTATTTGCTTATCTAGGTTGCCTCCCAAACAGAATCTACAGCCTTCTCAAATTGAAAACAGCATCTCCTTTGTAAATGATGAGCTGCCTGGCACTTGTTGTTTTGTTTTGCTTTCCTATCTGTAGCAACTCTTGACTGTTCAGGAGTGGAAGTGAAACATGGCTCTGTCATTCCCTTGCATATACAAGAGCTTGGTTTTCTCAAAACTTGTATAACTACAGAAGCATTTGCTAAGCTGCTCTTCTTTTGATGTAGTCCTCATGGGCTATGGTAGCTTCAACCTGTACTGTTGGACTGCTAAGCAAACCCTCACTTTACTTTATTTTGCCTGTAGCAAGCTTCCCAGATAACAACTTCCACCATTGTAATGTGCCTCTGAGTGACAGATGGGGCTGCTGGAAAGTTTTCAGAGAAATGAGATGATGGCAGTGGTTCATTTTCCATTAAATAGAATGGGAAAATCTCAAAGCATAACTGTCTGGTTAAGCCAGTCTTGGAGGCAATAATCTAAACTAGCTTTAAACAAAAAAAAAAAAGGAAAGAGAAAGAGAAAGACATCTTGATTCTACAGTAGATGTGATGAGACTTCTAAGAAGATCGTCCAGCAACTCAAGTGCATAAGAAAAAGGAAGCATTGCACATTAATTAATTCTGAGTCTGCGGTAATTCTAAATCAACTTCTACTCTTCATTTTAAGAGAATCCCTGAAACTGGAGAAACCTCCATATTGGTAATCATGGGTGTGTGCAGGTATGGGGATGGGATGGCAGTGATTCATCACACATAATGCCACGTGCATCAGACAAGTGTGAGTTTATGATATTTCAGGACATCAATATGCATCGGTCATTTTGACATTCCCATAGCTTACTGTGAACATTGCAATTGGTAATTATTTAACAAAGTCCATAGTATTTATGGGACAAAGGGAAAAGGTGACCCATCTGGCATCCCTTTGCCTAGTCCAAGTGCATTGGACATCTTCATGCAGGTCCCCAGAACCCATCCAAAAGTGGTCATCACACTGCAATATCAATGCGTTAAAAGCATGAAAGATAACCAAGTCAAATGTATTGCTTTAAATTTACTAAATGTCAACCCACATCAATCTTTAGCCCAAGCCAAGTCTTCGTCCTGATCCAACTAAGTCTTTGAACTATGGCCCTTGACACATTGCCTCAATGTTTAACCTGAAACATATTGTATAATCCTGGACTGTGATACTGACCCATTGACTTATTGTAATCTCTCCTATTCAAGAATAGAGTCATATTTGACTTTAACAGGGCTTTTTAATCTATTCATTACCACCCGTCCATGTCTTGACTTCCTTCAATGCTTCCTTCCCTCCAGGAATGTAATTTCTCATTGATCTTTCCTATCTATTGTGTTCACCTATTAAGACACTACAGAGAAGGCAGAAGAATCCCACTGTTTTCTTTCAACTGAACTACAACTCTTGCTTCCAACTGCTTTATTTTCATAAATAGTCCCAGAGTCTGCCTTATGCTTCAGCCTCAATCAGATAGCACCTCCATAAAAGAAGGAAAGTTAGGGAGCTCCTTCTAGAGGCAAATGGATGCTGAGAAAATGAATGGAATTGGCTGTGCCAAGTAGAGATTCCAGGAAATTGCTGTTATGGAGAGCAAAAAATGATTCTTAGTTGAAAAAAAACACACAAAGCATTGCACTGGGGGAAAAGACCCATGAAAAAATACAATAACTGGAAAATGTGGGGGGAAATGGACACTGCCATGTGTCTAAAACTTTCTTTCTTCTTTTTCTTGTGCCATATCCATCATCGGATGTTGGCGATCATGTTGATGGACTTATCATCATTGACAGCTGCATGGAAAAGTGCCGCTGAGTCTAGTCCAAACCAGTTCTCCAGAATTTGAAGCCGTGATGTTCTTCTTCAGGGCTGTCATTTGATTTTGCCGCCATTAACATGATTTTCCTGGGAAATATATAGTGTAGTAGTCTTCCCTTTGATTTCTACACCGCTGTGCCCATGCTGTTCAGGTGGTTGCCACCACACCCTGTGCTGTTCTTCTGAAGCTGTTCCAACCAATATGGCCTCCACCTTCAGTCGATACTGGTGAACCAGCTGCCACTCACCAGGCCTGTTGGTCCACGGGAGGTAGAAACTTTATACAACATAAATGCCATACTGGCCTCTCCTATCTGCCACCTGGGAATGTGTGCTCTCTAGGGGTTCCAGGCTCCCACCAAGAGTAAAACTTCCATTAAGCATATAATTTAATTTGGAAATTATATGCAAACAAGCTTGAGAAAAGCCCAATGTAGGTAAAATAACACAATGTGTGAAAATTAAATGAATAGAGACAGCAGTCTGTGGGAACTGATCAGAAACAGAATGGGAAGAAAAGGAAGGGGAGAGGCAAAAGTCTAAAATAATTTTGAAAAGTGCCAGACAAAAACTGATCTTTACCTGGCATTGTTTTCCTGTAGCATTTCATAATCCTTTTCTTTATTGAAGTCAAATATTTGGCAGGCATTGACTCCGGCGCATCGTACATTCAGTGAATGCTTTGCCCCCGTTTTAATGAAATTCTCTCTCTCTTTTGTTTCATTCAAAGAGCAATGCCATGGCCCCTTCAGGTTTCATCCTCTCTACCTCCAGTCTCCTCGGCAATGCTGCAATCATCTGTCATTAGACAACAGTGTCATATTTATTACACAGTCTCTCAAATCTTGTCAAATGATCAACCAGCTAGTGACCAGGAACTAGAGTGTCAATGTTGTCCCTAAAGTTCAACTGGAAAGCAAGAGAGGACAAACTTTTGATAACCAGGGGCACACATACAATTTTGGTGAGATTTCAGAAGCTAAAGTGGGCATAATAAAGTATAGTAGGTGTTATGCCTCAGTCCCCTTCATGGGGTGAACCTATTGGGCATCGCCGGTGGCTTGACAGATGGCCCCACCCTCAACAGAAGGTTAAAAACCATTGGTTTTCAAACAGTTGCTTCACTTCAGCAACTGGTTGATCATGCCTGCTGCTTTGGTATTTCTGTGTTCCTGACTTTGGCTTGACTCTGTTTTGTCATTTCTGTATTCCTGACTTCAGCCTGGCTTCTGTGTCTGCATTCCTGTTTTGACCTCGGTTTGGACTCTGTGTATTTCTGGCTTCTTGGCCCTCGGACTTGGACATTGACTACTGCCTTGAGGCCAGGGAAGGGAGTCTGTTAACCTTTTCCTGGATCATTGATCCATCTTGTCCCCCTGCCCAGAACAATAGGTAGTTCAGGATCTTAAGACATGCCAGGGATGAATCTGAAGAATGGTTGGGGATTAGTCTCTATTTTAGGACTTACAACATAGCTTTTAAAGTATTTCCTATCACAAAATAGTAGAAACGGCTCACCAATCTTCAGTAGCTGTAGTTATCAACCACAAAAAAGGAAGTTCAGGAACATGGAGACCTGGAATTTCAAGTTGTCCATCACACATCCAAAGTTATAGCTGAAGCTAGTGATGACTATTCTGTCTTGACATTCTGCTTTTGAAGAAGGAATTATCAACATCCATGGGGCCCATGGGGGGGAAGAGAATAATTTGAACATGTTTCTATTAGCCAGAAACTTCTAACAAAGTGCCTACTTCCTATTGAGTTAAATATTAAAAGGACTCCAGAGGCAATGATCTAGGATAATGCTAGAGGGATGAACCTATTCCAATTTTAAACTGAAAATATCCTCAATGTTATTTCCAAATTCTTAATATGTTCAGACTGGAAAATCTGGAAATATTTCTGCATATTTTTTTACTGGCATAAAGTCATGAAACAAAAACTAGAAACAAAATGTTTGGAATAAAGGCTACAACTTTAGCAGTCAACAACATTTTGCAAAAGCCAAGATGATATTAAGCATGTCCCCCAAATCAACAGAATATTCATTTTTTCAACTTAAGAGACTGCCAATTGCATATAGATGCAGGGCATCTTACAATAAATTAAATTAAAATATACACGATGAAATATCAATATACAAGTGACAAATCTGCACAGGATAGCTGAAAAAATCTTGCACTATTCACAAATTTGGAAATATATTGAACTGTTGATTTGTTCCTTTGTTCGCCTTAAGGTTGAATTAAGAGACTAGAACTACCATGTAGGACTGCAAAAATCCAGCTAAACACTAAATGTCAGCAAAGATATAATGGTGTCATCTAAGGATGCTTCCGAGTTTTGCAGCCCACATGCATAAACTTGCTTGCCTGGTTTTATTTTTACTGAACTTCATTTAAATTTGGGGGAAAGCACAGCTCGGAAGATACCTGACTTGCCCCAATCAATTTTGTTTATCCATTTGATTTGATAAACAGACAGACAGCTGTCCTGTTACAAAATGGAACACCAGCTTTTGTCATCCGTATTTGTGGGAATAATTAGGGTGCCCTATCTAGAGTGGAAATAAATGAAGTATGAGGCAGATACAAAAAGTTATTAAAAAATCATACTGTTACTTACTAGTTGCTGGATTGTCACAGGCCATTTTTGCTAGTTATGCCAAGATTTTACAAGGACAATGTTCTGGAGAATTATCTCTCTTTTGGTAAACGAATGCTTTGTTGTGTTCCATGTCCATCTTTGTGTGGCCCTTGATGCTCTCTGAGCTTGGTTGTTTTCTTGCAGACAGCTAGATAACATCATCAGTACTAGCTTAATGACATATCTGCAAGAAAACCAAAGCTAGAGAACATCAAGGACCTTACAGTTCAACCCTGAGCTACAAACATTGTCTTTTATTGGTACTAAATCGATCTCGGCAGCTGTTTTTTGGAAGTGTTTTGCAGAATTCAGAGTGTTGCTTGGTAAAATAAAGACAAACCCAGAGATTTGCCTTTAGAAACTATACGTGTTTATTCAGCTGAACAAGGACAGGTTCTCTTCCAATAGGAAGGAAGCCCTGAGCAGAGAATCAAGCATGCTTTTATACTTTTCCTAGACATTGTTTGTTTTTACACCCAAGAAGCTGCCTGCCGAAATCTGCATACTATAGATAAGATAAAGAAGTAAAAAAAATAGCCAAGTAGACTGTCTGTCCATTCCTAGTACATTCAGTTGGCTTCTTTGGAACTTTCCATGACCTTAAGAGCTTCTACTGATTATGGCGCCATCCCACACGTACCCATCTTCAAGGCTATTATATGAAATATTATATTCCTGTTCAACAGAAGTTCAAGTATACACCTAGTCCCAAAAGATTTCTTAACATCATGTCCCAGACAGGAGAAAAGTAGTTTGAAGAACTATGACACTCAATCTCCAACTTCTCTAAGAAGTTCACCAGGATAAGCTGGGTTGAAACCACCACCTGTTGAAAGTTCTCCTCAGGCTTCTCCTTTTGTTATGTGGCCATACACTCAATGCAACTCACTTCCATGCCCTTAGATGTATCCTTTACAGCTCAGAGGGGGAGAAAACAGAATGAGAAAGAGAAAAGTGAGCATGAGAGTGTCCCAAGGTTGCCACTCTTGCTGATTAATAGTAAATTTCTACTCCAAAAGGTCTAGGCTTGAAGAGTTCATTGGTAGAAAACTTCCATGGCAACCTTAGAGAAAAGGTCAGCTCGTTCTTTAAAAGAGAGCCTAGCCGAGGAACCAAAGAATCCACGGTTCTTGTAGATAAGGACCTGCAAAAGCATACCCAACAAAAGAAAGGGGAATATATACAGCATACAGGTGAAACTTGAAAAATTAGAATATTGTGCAAAAGTTCATTTATTTCAGTAATGCAACTTAAAGGGTGAAACTAATATATGAGATAGACTCATAAAACCTCAAATTCCCAATCTCAGGCTTTCCCTCTTTATGGAGGGTGTCAATGATGGTTTTCTGCACAACTGTCAGGTCAGCAGTCTTTCTCATGATTGTGATTCCTACTGAACCAGATTGAGAAACCATTTAAAGGCTCAGGAACCCTTTGCAGGTGTTATGGCTTAATTAGCTGATTAGAGTGGGACACGTTGTGTCTAGAATATGGAACCTTTTCACAATATTCTAATTTTCTGAGATTGTGAATTTGAGGTTTTCACGAGCTGTAAGCCATAATCATCAAAATTATGACAAATCAAGTCTTGAACTATCTCGCTTTGCATGTAATGAGTCTATCTCATATATTGGTGTCACCTTTTAAGTTGCGTTACTGAAATAAATGAACTTTTGCACGATATTCTAATTTTTTGAGTTTCACCTGTATATATTTTCCTGTTCTCTTCCAGAAACTTCAGTAACTGAGAAGTCTTTATCAGCATTCTACTCTGTGTCAGCTATCTTTCTGGGTTACTTCGCCCTCCCCTTTCTCCATTCTGCTATCTAATGGCAAATCGGTGCATGTTTATCGACCTATAATTGTGCAGATGTTATTGAGTTAATCATTCATCGCAGCATTCATGAGGGTAAATCAGCGATCGCTGCAGTGACAAAGAGAACTGAGCTTCTTTAGTCATGCTGACCTCAAAGATTAAACTATGCCAAATTACACTTCTCTCCTAATGGTAGCATTGGAAGAGACGATTGACAATTATCATCATCATCCGATACTGCAGCCCTCTTGAATACTGACTGGAGCTGATGCAAGTCTTCTGCCTTTTAAAAACCCTTTAAAAAAATTCATTCCTTGGAGGCTGGAAATTGGAATGCAGCCCTGTGATAGCATAAAATAAAAACTATAAATTGTCCACCTTAGTAAATGTCTGCAATTTTAGAAGTATCTGGGCTCAGTTTTCAGAAGGATAATCTGAATAATGCAGGATCTGGTGTATGTTACTGCAAATATGTCATTGCTCTTTCATTCTACCTCGTTGATGATTATGAGGAACGGTGTTTAATTTAGATGGATGGATCTGAGGATGAGAATAAGGTTAGCCATTTTTTTATTATATCTTTTTTATGTTTATGAATCTCTTTCACATTTGCCCCTTTATGAGATATGGGCTTTATTTTTGGGGAAATATGGTCATTGTAACCAGTGCTTTTTTTGTAAGAAAAAAGATGCTGGAACTGTGTTCCAGGGTGTTCTATGACCAAAAAACCCCCTGTGTGTATACACACATACATGTACATACACATGCACACAAAATCTAAAAACTGCACACATGATAGCAAGCTACTATTAAGAAGAGCAAGGGGAACATTGCAATTGTTCCACTTTTTAAAGTACTGCAGCAAAAAAGGGGAAGGGGTTTTCTTCAATCCTAGCTCATATAGCAAAGCCGGCAAGCGACAGATCCTCCTGGCTTGATTTAAGTCTGGCCTCCTCTTCTGCTTCTGCTTGACAGCACTCATTCTCCATTGGCCAATTGCTCCTCCGGCAATTCTTCTTCATTGGATGAGGAATTGCTTCAAGGAGGCGTTGTCGTGAGTGACAGTCAGCTGGAGCAATAATCGCTGTGCTAATCAAAGATTTGATCAGTCGACTCAAAGATCCTCTGAAGGATTCAGCCGCTGCCTGCATCACTGCAACGAAAGGCAAGCTGGCCCTGAAATGTTGCTCTTGGCTGAATTCGCATGAGGATTTTCAAAACTTGGGAAATCCATCAAAAAAAAGGTGCTGGTAACACATTCCGGTGTGTTCCATGACAAAAAAACAAAAGCACTGAGTGTAACTGTCATGTGTATTTAATCTGAAGAAAATCCGTTACCTGGAAATTGGGGAGATATTGAATCTATTCTTGATTGAGTGATTCATTCATTCATTCATTCATTAAATGCCTTTAAATGGTGTCAACAGTTTGTGAACAAATGGACAGATTATCTTCAGAATTGTTTCTCTTGGTCTTTTAAGTCTCCAATGCAATCCTAGTGGTGCCTGTTTCTATCCAGATTTATTCAATATGAGATCCCACACTTCCTTTATCTCAAGTATTTGCATGTCATTATTTTGTCCCCTTGGCTCCTGAGCAACTGTTCAGACTAGTCCATTTTTCTTGACAAGATTTTCAAAAGTGTTTGCCATTGCCTTTTTCCTAGTGATGAGAGAGTGTGACTGGCCCATGATCATCAGCTCGTTTTGTGCCTAAGGCAGAACCAGAACTCATAATATTCCAGTTGCTATCCTTGTGCCGTAGCCACTTCACCAAACTGTCTTTTAGGATGCCTATGGAGATTCTCAATCATATATTAGGAAGTCTATTCGGGTATTTGAATACTGCTTCTCATTGCAAGTAATCCTGAAGTAGTTTAGCAGTGGTCATCAACACTTCAGAATTAAGAGTCTAAAACAATCCATGAACAGGGCAGGTGTTAGGAGAAGATAACAGGCTGAGGAAAGCCAAATATGAATGCATAT